>PVKS010037283.1:0-18720 GCA_004027875.1 Aplodontia rufa | reverse complement strand
CCTCGATAACAAAGTTTATATCCATTGATTGCTAATGTTTTGATAATGTTTCCCCCTCACCTGTATTTCTATATACTTCTAATAAAAAAAAATAAAAAAAATAAAATGTGTACAATAGTACTCTTACAGGACGTTTTGCTGAAAAAGAGGCAGTTATTTAATCAGTACTCAGAAAACCCTGATTTAGTGTTAGGTATACACTTACTATGTCCTTGGAGAAGTCACTTGTCATTTCTAAGTCTAGGTTTTCTAATCTGCAAAATGAAACTAATAGTGAACTTACCTGCATTACAAGGTTTTGGGGCAACTTGTGTGAGAGTATTTGGAAAATTGAAAAGGTTTACACAATTGTATGTGAATGCTTCTGTTTAGCCAACCAGAGTGAGCTTTTAGAAATCATGTTACCCCACACACACACACACACACATGGTGGTGCTAACCTTTAATCCCAGCAACTCAAGAGGCTGAGGCAGGAGAATTGCAAGTTTGAAGCCAGCCTCAGCAACTTAGCAAGGTCCTAGGCAACTTGTCAAGACCCTGTCTCAAAATTTAATTATAAAAAGGAGGGAGAGGGGGATGGAGATGTTGTTCATTGGTTAAGCACCTCTGGATTCAATCCCCAATACAGAAAGAAAGAAAGAGATGGAAAGAAAGGAAAGAAGGGAGAGAGGGAGGGAGGGAAGAAATCACGTTGTCCAATGTTTTTTTGTGCGAATGAAATGCTCACATGATTATATAGAATGCTATAAGTCTGGACATGATTGCTTTACAAGTTTGATTATGCTTGGTTACTTAGAATTCATTTCTCCCCAAAAATAAAAATACACAGAAGTCTTGCTGCATGCTGCCTTTGCCTCCGACTTGTGCCTTTGCTCATAATGGGTCTTAGTGTGGACCCCTGCTCCCTTCCAGAACCTCCCCACCCTCATCTGTCTGAAAAACTCTTGCTGTGCCTTGGAAATCACCTCAGGTGTCCCTGCTGTGGAACCCTTCCCTAGCACTCTGCCCTGGGCCACTCATCATTCCCTGCTGCATATCCTAGTCATTGCACTTCCTACACTGTATTTTAATTAAGTGTACATGTTTTTATGCCCTCTATACTGAACTGCAGGAGGACAGGGACTGGGTCTCCACCAAACAGCTTCCATTTGCTAAGAAATCACCGATGCTAGATAAATTTCCTTTTTAATTCTTAGAGTTATACAATGAGAAGGTGACTGTTGGTCTCATTTCATAAATGAGAAAAATGTAGTCTGGAGAAGAGAAGTTTCTGGTACAGATGGAAATCACAAATGATTGGCAAAGACACACTCAAATTTGTAAGACCTCCAAAACTCCATTATTAATCTCTATGTTATTCCTCATTCTGAAAATTTATTATCTAACCCCCGTAATTATGACATTTCATAGGAAAGCAAGATTCTTTAAAACATACAAATATTTACTAATAAACCAAATGCATACACAATTAGCTCAGTCTACCTCCCTACATTTCTTAAACCTAATCTCTCTCCTTTCTGGTCCCCTGTTCTGTCAGTTAACTCTTATTTATTTGTACTGCATTCACATAAGAATATTGAATGCAAAATAATTGCAAAGTAAACTCAAAAATTAGGCAGAACGTTCAAGCTTTCATGATTTGTTGAGGAAAAGCAACCTGACCCAAGAAAAGACAAGTCACTGTCATAGAATTTTAGAAAGAGAAGGAAATCACCCTTCTGATTGCCCAAACTAAAACAGGCACATCTAGAGAATCTGTGCCCAGATTTGCTGCCATGTGGATCAGAGAAAATATCTGCAGGGAGGCAGATTAAGCACAGTGGCAGAACAACAAAAGGAAAGAGAGATGTCCCTGTTCCCAATACCCAGCACATTTGTACCCTTGAGTCTTCCAAGTAAACTTGAAATAAATTATCTTTGGCTTTCTCTGATAGAGTTCTTTGTATTTCTTTTTATTTTAATTAAAAATTTAACTGCTGCATTATAATTATACACAATGGCAGGATTGATGATTATATAGTCATATATGCACATAACATAATTTGGTCAATTTCATTACCAACATCTTTTCTTTTCCTTCCCTCTTCCCTCCCACAATCCCCTTCCTCTGTTCTACTGATCTGTCTTCTATTTCCGTGAGGTTCTCACCCTCTATTTTTCCTTTTGTCGCTCCAGCTTCCACATCTGAGAGAAGATAAACAACCCTTGACTTTCTGAGTCTGGTGTGTTTCACTTGATATAATGCTTTCAAATCCCATCCATTTTCCTGCAAATGACATGATCTCATTCTTCTTTATGACTGAATAAAATTCCATATATATACCACATTTTCTCTAATCCATTCATCTGTTTACAGACACCTAGGTTAGTTCTATAATTCGGCCATCGTAAATTGTGCCACTGTAAACATGGGTGTGCTTGTGAGTTCCATGGCTTTCTAGCATAACAAAAAGAGTCTGTACTAAACTAGAGATGCTTTTCCAACCTTATGGATTCTTCTCTAGCAATGCCCTGCACAGAATCCCACACAGATGTCTATCTGGAACTCCGTCCCAGAATTCCATGCTGGAACCTCTTCCATGACCCACAGTATACAAGGTTTAATATTCTTACAAATGTTTTGACACAATTAGGATGGGCATGAAAATTCAGTTGTAGAAACAAAATGTAAATACAGTCAAAGATCATTAGAGCAAGAAGACAGGATGTTTTTCTCATTTCGTTGCTATCATTTCATAAAGAACAAAGTTAAGCCCCAGAGAAGTGAAAGTTACTGGCCCAAAGTACAACTTAAAATTATAATTACTATGCTTTTTTATCCATCTTTAAATTTCACAAGTCTATTTTAAAACACTTGCTTTTTAGTTTAAAACAAAACATGTCATCTAAAAATAATTCATAGGACACTAAAAAATGTTGTAAACAGATTGGAGATCAGCTTTCTGCTACATGGCTTTTCAACAAATAGATCTTTAATATTCTAATTTCTGGAAACACTTAAAGTGAAAACTCTGCAGATATATTATTTTGCTTAAGTGTTTAGAATAGCTTTTAAAAACCTTTTTAAAGCTGCATTCTTTTTACCCCTTCCATTTATTTGACTTCCAAGTAAGTAGTACTGATTCCATTTTGATTGTCATACAATGACTTTTGTGCATCTGTTGTACCACATTTAGGAAATGTTTGATAGTCAATATGCCCAAAATCAAGCTGTGAAAAAGTGCTAAGCATCTGGCCATTATGGTACACTCCAGAATGCCAAGGGCTCAGGAGGCTGAGGCAGGAGAATCTCAAATTTGAGGCCAGGTGAGGCAAAGTAAGGAGACTCAGCCTCAAAATACCAGATGAAAAGATCTGTGGCTATAGCTTAGCGAAAGAATGACCCTATGTTTGATCTGCAATAATAAAAGAAAAAGAGTTAGTGCCATAGGAGTTCAAAGGAGAAAAAGATGCATGTGGGATGGAATGGTCAAAGATAATCTTTTAAAGACAATACAAAACAAACAACAAAAATCTGGAATTAAGAATTTAGGATTTAACAGAATCAACTAAACAGAAAATATTTGTGAGTATCTTTTAGAGGTCATTTGTTGATCTCATTGTTTCTTGAAGTCTCAGCTTCCTCATACTTCATGGGGTTGGGAAGGACAAAATCAGACCTAGCACTTAGCTTTGTGTTCAACTCTAGTCAATAGTGAATGTTAAGTTCGCCCAGCATTTGACCATCATAAGTGTCAGAATGAAAGTCTAGTCTTCAAGAGTGAACACGTGACCCAGACAAGACCAAGCTAGAGTACTTTTTGAATTACAGTCTGAATTATCAATGTCTGTCTTTGGAGCTGGAGTGGTGGCTTGGTGATTATGGTGCTTGCCTGGCATGCTTGAGTATGTTGGTTCAAACCCCAGCACCACGTACACAATGAAGTGTGCGAGGAATGAAAGGCACATGAAAAAATAAATAAAAATTGCTTCTCTCTCTCCTTCTCTCTCTCTCTCTCTCTCTCTCTCTCTGTGTGTCTCCTCTTTATTTTGAAAAAAAGAGAGAGGGAGAGTCTCTGTCTTCTCTCATGATCAGATTACCTCAGAACTGAGAAGTTTCTTAGGGTGGAGGATTTTCAGCACTAAGACTGGGAAGGTTTCAGGTGTACTGGGAATTGTTAAACATACTTAGATAGATGTGAGCCCCAAATAGCCTATGAAAAAGCCAGTCTAACAGTAGGAGAAAATGGAGACATTATAAAGAGAGAAGTAGAAGGGAGAAGAAGGTAGAGTGTTCCTGGGGTCCAGCCTTCAGTCAGATCATCCTTAAAGCCAGGCACTCTGTTGACTCACCCTTGGTTACATGATGCAATAAGTTGCCCTATGCACTTGAGTAACTGAGCTGGGGTTTCTACTATGATTAGCCAGAGGGATTCTGGTTTATACATGGCCCATGGAAAATGCCAAATAAATACACCCTATTTTAATCATAATTATAGCACTTGTGAGATTTTACTTTTAAACTTTGTTTTGGTTTATAGTTAGTTAAGGTGAACAGAGAGCATAAAAAGAAATGATTCTGTGTTTATAAAGACATAGCCAGAGACCAGTTGGGTTAGATGGAATGAAATTGCTCCTTCTACTGGCCTAAAAGCTGCTTTCAAGGTCCAAGGAAGCTTATGAGCAAAACTACCACATACAGTCTAGACAACTGTCCAGGTCTGAAACTCTGCTAATGGCCCTTCTTTTACTAATTCATCAGAGAAATATCCCTAGTCATAACTATTATTCAGATTTCTGGTGAATGATCTGGGTTGCAGCTAGTAAACTACTTGTAGATGGTCAAGGTTTTTTTCCTCAAAATTACGAACATCTTATATAGTTAAAAAAAAAAACAAATACCATGCTGTGTATAAACATGTAACAACAAATCCCAAAGTATGTATAACTATAATGCACCCATAAAAATGTGACAAAAAAGGACACCACTCTAGATATTGCACATGAGATTAATTCTCTTAAAAAATGTATTAACTAGTTAGGCAACACAGAAATACATAAATAACATAGACAAAAATAGGTCTGTCAAAAAGCAGTGGATGATTTATTTTTCATGTGATTTGAAAGATGGCAATTGCTGCTGAGGTATAAAACCAAAAGAGTTTATTAAAAGCTTTTATTTAACTCAATCAAGTATCCAATTAATAAAATCAATAGCAATATGTTATTATATAGGTATTGTTAGCTTTGCCCTCACTGACAACTAAAAAATGTTTTATCTTCACATTTGCAGTTCTCCTTCTTCTTCCTCCTCCTCCTCCTCCTATTCTTCATATTTTCCTTCTTCTCCTTTTTCCTCCACTTCTTTTTTTGAACTTTCCCTCCTCTAAGTAAGTGAAAAAGATACTTTAGGAATGAAAAATAACCCAGTTTGAGGAATTTCAGATGGATGAAGGAGTAGCCATCTTTTGCAAGAAAAGCTAATGGAGGGAATAATCACCATCTTAAGAAGCACTGTGGTGGACTTTGTACCTGTCCTAAACAGGTATGGACCATTATATAGACCATTACAATGAGAAACCATAGACTGAGTGGCTTAAACAACAAGCATGTAATTCTCACAGTTTTGGGGCACGGCAAGTTCAAGATCAGAGTGCCAGTAATCCAGTCTCTGATGAAAGCATATGCCCTGATCTGTAGATAGCATGTTCTTGTTTCCCTGCACAGTAAAGAGAGAGGGGAGAAAGGGCTAGCTTTCTTTCTTGTCTATGAAGATATTAATCACATGATAAGGCTCCATCCTCACCACCTAATTACCTCCCAAAGGCAACATCTCCCAACACATTGGACTTTACAATGGATTTGAAGAAGGACACACACATACAATCTATAGGAGTATCCTTTTCTGTATTAGAGAAAGGTGTGTAAATATATTGAGTTATTTTACCCTTACTTTAGGATTACGTATGTCTTTATCTCAGGCACCACTTTGAGACTGGACCATTTTTCACCCAATCATGAATCATCTCATTTCTACTTGCACATTTGAGAAAGAGCTGGTAGAGCCTTTTGGACTGTTTTCAACTTCAGATAAACCCCTTCTCCATTTTTGTATTCAAACAAATGTCATTTCCAAATTCCTTCAGAAAGAAATGTCAGGGTTGATGTGCCTTGCCTCCTACTTTAGGAAATTGCATAATCTGAAAGATTCTGGGTTAACATTCTTTTTGTAGAGTGCTTCCAATCTCAAGGTTCCATGACCCCAAGTCTACATGTTTTATAGCAAGTTTACTTACAATATATATCATGACATTTAAGATAAACACAATGAAGTAGATAAATTAGGAATTATAATCATTTACTGAACACATACCAAAACATCAAGAAATGAAGTGAGTGGCCATCTGAATTGGCACACAGGTAAGTGTAGAAAAACTAGGTCTGCTTAACCTAATCAAGCATTCTTCCCCTAAATTCAAGGTCAACTCACACATTTGTGTGTGTCAGAGATGGTGCCTGAAGAATGAGGAGGATTTCTCAGTCTCTAGTTACATCTCTCTCTTCACCACAGTTGCACCAGCGCCATAAACACAATTATTATTTGAGTAGGGTAGAAAATAACAATTTTAAATGATTTAAAAAAGAATCATTTCTTAAGTAATTACTATCATTATTTTTTATTTGAAAGGAAGAAAGAGATAAATATATTGTGAATCAATAGAGGCCTTGGCCCACAATCTCTAAGCTTTATTTATCTGGGAGTTGTTTATCTCCCTGATTTCTCCCTTGGAGGAAAGAATAATAATTATTGCTTAATTATAGCAGAAGTGAATTTTTTCTCCCAGTTCTAAAGCTATGACTCATAGCTCTTTAGTTGCAAAGAAACTTCTTTGGGAAGAAAATATCTTTTAAAAGCATAAGCATGAAAGGGACCCAAGACTTGGATTAGGGGCTCTCAATGACAGCCAGAGGCATTGTCACTTGACATTATTCCATAATGGATAATGTTAACACCTATCAGAAATAAGATGTAGTCAAGAGATGCATCTTTCTTTAAGGATATCCCTCTGCTACTCATGAATTCAGGTAACCAGTAGAAACTCGTTCAGAAAAAACAATTTTTCACTTATGATCCTTCCAGCTGAGTAATCCCATTGCTGGTTTGTAACTACCCTTAGAGCAATAGAGGGACCAGCAAAGCATATCCAAATCCACAGTAAATCTCTGTGTTGTTTCAGAGAGTGATTTAATTTCTGTTCACTCATCTAGGAACAATTTCTGTTCACTCATCTAGGAACTTGGAGCCCAGCCCCATAAACTACATATTCTCAATCTCTAACCCCAGCAGGGCCCTTCAGCCCCAATTGATTTTCAAGTCTCTATTGTCTCCCTACAAAACTCATCAGGAAGATTTAAACATCAGCCAACCCTACTTTGGCTCTAGGTTCCCAGTTTCAGTACGAGGAAATTCTGGTGATGTCATCTTTACTCATTTTGGGACAAAGATTGGAATAAAGTCAGATTAGGCAGGAAACCATAATGTTAGATGTACTACTTCTTGACCCTCTTGATTTACAGAAAATACTATTGTTGTTTATTATATTATGTTATATTAATTATATTATATTTTATCAAACAGAACATTACTATACCATCTTTTCATTTGAAATGTAGACTCTGAGTCTGGTGAGGCTCTTCCCCATCTGTCTAGCTGTCAGGCTTCCTGGAAGATGTGAGAGGAACACACAGGTTCATTAAGAAGAACACTAATGGTCAGATTCAGACCTGACAAAGTAGAACTGTGTTTTAAATATGAAGTCCAAAGGCCTCCTATATCTTCCCTTTGTGATCCATTAAAGAGGAAGGTAGGGTTTTCCTTTTGTGTGTGAAGGCAAGGATGCCCTTGACAAAGAAGAGCACGGTTGGTGATTTTACAGTGCCAGGAAGATCAGAAGAATCAACATGTCCATCAACACAGCACCTGAGTTGACCCCTAGTATGTTGGGAATGGTTTCAAAATATTAGCAAGTATCATAGCAAAAGTAAATTGCTTTCCAATTTTGAAAGGCAAATATAAGTACTCCTAGGAGAGGTTGCAAATCGTATCATTAACCAGGATTAGTGTGAGTTAATTTAAACAAAGAGAAATAGGTAGCTGCTAAAGATGAAAGAGAGTAGTTATAGAAATGCATTTGTGGATAGCATTTATCTGCCGGTTTATTGACCAAGGACCTGTCCTGCTAAACACAGGCATCCTCTCCCCAACAAAACATACATCTTACCCATTCATGATCCACAATTGTAGCCAGCCTTCATATAATAATCAAAGTCTTCTGTGGCTGAGGATTTTTGTCTAAAAAGAAAAACTTTATAATACTAATCTTGTGATCTGTGGCAGGTCTAATTTTAACAGCATTTTCTGAAAAGAATGGAAAAAATACACTATTTCATTTTCTTCCTGACCTACTTTTGCATATTCTGCTCCACTTAATATTTTCCTTCCTTTGCATTCTCCTGCCTACATATTATGCAAAGAGACATTAAGCTGAAGAAAATAAGCCAGATTTGTCTTCCAGCTTCCTCCCTGAAGGATGGTGTAGAAACGTGACCACATCCATTGATCATGTCCCCCTCTAAGCACAGACTGGCCTGCACAGGGCTCTGGTCTTACAGAAAAGCTCATGAGATTCAGAAAGACATGAAAAGGAATTTCAGGTTACCCAAACCCCACCAATTTTCTCAGGCCTTTCCACTTCTGTGATTCTCAAGACCCAATCTAACTAGACATTGTCTCGAAACATTCATGGGAACACTGTTGATGTGTTAAGTCCTGTCCTCTCTACAATATGATTAACGCTTATAGGAGACAAACTGGGATGGCACTGTTACTCTTCTCAGAGAAGCTCAGGTCTAGTGCTTGGCCTTGATTATCAAAAGCTAGTACATGGGGAACTGGATCTAGAATCAGGTTCTGTTTTTCTATATCTTTTTTTCTCATTATGCTATTTTTCTACTGTTTTGGAACTCCCTCCTCTTTCCCTTCAATGGACTCTGCTTCCAGACTTGGAAGAGAGAATAGTTGAGGAATCTCATAAACCAATCTATTCAAATGTGACAAAGTAAATCAGTGATTTATAATACATCTTCCAAAGAGAACAAGGTGACCTTTACTACTCATTTATTTATTTTCCTGTGGCTCAGTAAAGTGTGGATTTCAATCTAATAGCATTGATATCATCTGGGAGACTTAGAAATACAGATTCTCAGGCCCTATCCAGAATGACTGAAGTCCAGTCTGTATTCTAATATGACACCTAAGTGATTTATATGGACACTATAATTTGAGAAGCCTTGACCAACTTGCTCATGAAAACTCTGTCCTTGCTTTTCCTGACTACATCAATGGAAAAGTCACTGGCCAGAGTGTTCCAAGCAAGTATTTAGTAAACCGAGCCACTTGATCCCACTAGGAGACACAAGAAGGACAAGAGGCTTACCCTTATCATTGTAACTCATGAAGCTTGCTTAACTTCTAACTTGGGAATACTGGAGGCAAAAAATGATGTCAGAATCCAGGATATGTCCCTCAGATGTTGCCCTACAAGGTGTTAAGTGTGAGGCTTAAACTGAATAAGGATGTGCATTCCTGAACCCATTAGAAACGAAAACAAACACTTTGCTATACAGAAAATCATTGTCCAAATAATAAATACATTGCAGCTACTCCCTTTCCATGGGTTGTTATTCTGAGATTTTCCCTGCTGAATTTTCAGTTGGCATCTTGCAATTATGATCTATTTAATGTTACAGTGAGAAAGAGAAATGAAAACAAAATACCTACAATGTGCTGAGCTCAGAAAGAATAAAATCAAGACCTATGTATTTAAAGGACAAGCAATAAATGTGAAGTTCTTAGAAATTACTTGAGAGAAAGAGTCTTGGTACAAATTACCATGTCTTTAATGGTTACCAAAGACATGAAGACTATTCCTTGGACCTCCAAAAGGCCAGTCTCATGAGAGCTGCTATCGCCTGTACTAGTCAATGACCACAGCCAGAATATACACAAACTGCACATTCAGCCTGCTGATTTTATTTCTCATTTTGGTGATTTGAGATGTCATATTTTTTCTTGTCATATATATGTTCTGATAGATGCTATATAAAATATTAACTGAAGACTTTAAGTATTGAATGAATTATTCTTATTCTAGTTTGTTTATTGATTCTTTAACAATGACCTTCTCATCATATTTATTATTATAGGTAGAATCTACCTCTGATATGCCAAGCACTCTGTGACATAACCCTGAAGGAAAATAGAGTATGGGGCTGGGGTTTTCTGTTTGTTTGCTTGCTTTTGATTTTGCTTGTGATATAAGTCTCAAAAGGCAATGAAAGTAAGATTCCCTTCTGCCTAAAGCAGTATCATTATTCAAGATCTCCAGGTTGGAAACTACAAGATATCTGCAACATCCTTCCTTCCTCATCCCTGAAATCCTATTTGTCACCCATTGCTGTTCACTCTTCCTCCTTATGTCCCACTTTGCTAATTTCACCTCCTGGTTATAGACACTGGATTGTCCAGGAAACAGACTGAAGTTGAGATTTGCATTCAGGAAATCTATTGAGAAGTGCACTTGGGAATCACATCTGTGAAAAAGTGAGAGGAACAGGTTTGGGCAGAGAGCACCTGAACCATAATGCACTTTCAAAATAGGCTTCCACCAACCCCACAGGGAGCTCTGATGGTGGGGTAGCACAATACAGATGTCCTGGATAGAGGAAAGGGGCCTTTCTGTCCTGTCTTGTCTAATCGTTGAATGCAGACTGACCCAGAATAGGAATAACTCTAGGCAAAGCAGTTCCCTTCAGAAGAGGGAAATTTCCAGAACGAGACCCATCTTTGAGTTAGCAGGAGTCATCAGTCTTAGGATCTGGAGGAATAAGTGTCGAGATCATAAAAGGAAATGTGAGGGGCCCACCACTGCACACTTACAAACTTTCTAATCGTTCCTATTTTTTAAAAAACTATAGTGAGTTATAGAGATATTAAAGAGAAAAACACTCCAGTGTTAATCCTTAAATCACACTGTTTTTCTCACCACCATTTGAGGAGCTAAAGTTCTTGCCCCACTTCACAAACACCCATTAAGCCATTTCAAGAAAATAAAATGGCACACAATGGAGAATTTTTACCTTGAGGATATGTAGCTGAGAGGCACATGTATATTTTGAAGGAGCATTCCCCTAGTCAAATATCACCAAAACAGTTTCCAGGCCAACCCGCCTTCATTAGCTTTGTGAGATCTTAATTACAAATTTATAAGAAGCCTGCCCTAGACAGCCAGAGAGCACCTTTGCAATGACCATACCATGCCATTGACGCTCAGCATCTCCCACTGGGAACACTAGAAGCTTGCCTATCAACCAAAATAAATAATTCTTCTCATGAATAGACCCAATGAAGGCCCTATAAATCATAGCTGTCAAAAATGTCAGTAGCATTGCAGAAGACAGAAATCAATCCAAAATTCATTAGTTTGTCTGACAAGAGCTTAATCTCATATTGTTTAATACCAACCGTGGCACCTCAGATAGAATAGAAAGCTGCAAGATATCATCTTGGTTTCCTATGACAGGAATGTTCAATTTTTATGGCTTAATCTGGCCTTTAGACTATTCCTGTTCTGTGGGGAGAAACCCTTGCCCTGCTTAGGGTCAAGTTGCCTGCAGAATAAGGCAGGAGTCACTCGGATGTTGTCTCCATATTTCACAGCTGTTAGTGTTATGGTTGGATGATCTGCAGTATTTCAGGTAAACAGGACACAGAGGTTGCAGCCTAAGTGAAGTGCTCAGTCCATGTGGTGAGCCAAGGTTTAAATACTGCAACAGCGGCACCAAAAACACCGCTGTGGACCAGCGGTTAGCAGGACGTCATCCCCTGCACATCTCAAAATAACCCCTAATGAGACAGCTCTTTTGTGACTGCATTTTCTCTCTCATCCTGTGCTAGTTGGTTTTAATTAGATTTCAACTGTGTAAAAATATCCAGGGTTAGCAATAATAAGAGGTAGGGAACAAGGGAGCCCAAAGGTAGATGGGCTGTGACATTGTGCAGGTCACAGCCTCCTGCACACAGGAAAGGATCAATCCTCTTATTCAAGTCATGAGGAGCTTCATAAACTTGCAAAAATTACTCTGGCCAGGTTGGTCTCCTAATACCCTCCTAACTCATGTACACATTCTGATGTCTCTTCTCTTTACTGATCCACACATGACAGCAGCTTGGCTTCTCACTGAATGTTCAAAGCTTCCTAATGCTTCTCAGGGAACTTAATTTCTGCCCCCATGAATCTATTCCATTCATGGTTTTCCAGGGCTCACATTGTCTGCTCCTAAAAGCACTAAATGCTGCCTTTTTTGCATGTGTACGATCCATTGTTTCAAAAACAAAGAGCTACATTCCCAGAGACCCTGTTAAAAACCAAAGTTGCTGAATTTATTACTCATCATGCCCAAGGATGGTATAAATTTACATTTACCAGAGGAAACATCCCCACCATGAGCAGTAGGTGAGGAAAGCATGCATCTCACTCTGCCCAGTGTTCTCAGATTATGGCAACATGTGATATTACATGTCATGTTACATAGAATGTAGAACCATCTATACCACTACACTTAAAAGCCTGGTTAGAGTAATATTTGGAAAGGAAAGTACTCAAAGGGTATAAACTCTTCTATCACCAAATAAATGCAATGTGTATTATAGACCAAGCCCACCTGCCTGTCAGTGGGTTAAAGGATAAAAATAGAAATGCTGTGTATATATATATATATATATATATATATATATATATATACATACATACACCTACATAATGGAGTTTTATTCACCCATAATAAAAGAATGAAATTGTGTCATCTGCAGGAAATGAATGGAACTTGAGAACACCATGGTGAGCAAAATAAGTCACACTCAAAATTCTGGGAATGTGTTTTCTATCAAATGTATAAGCAAGAGAGGATTTCATCAAAGTAGAAAGGAGACCAGTAGAGTAGAGGAAGAGGGCCAGAGGTAGGAAGGACAGGATGGGAGAGAAAAGGCAGGTACTAGGGAATAAAATTGTTCAAATTATGTTATATGCATTTATGACTATGTAACAACGAATCCCACTATTAAACATAATCATGATGTACCAATAAAATACGGAACGCCACAAACATCTTATTGTAAATTTTGTGAATTTTGACAAAAATCTTGAAATTCTCAAATTCTATTCCTATGCCAACATTGCTTCTTTTTTCTTGTTGAGAGAGAGAGAGAGAGAGAGACGAGAGAGAATCAAGTTTATTTGTTATTTCTTCTGGTGTTTGTTTTTCTGACACTTAGTGGTGCTGGGGATCAAAACCAGGTCCTTGCTTGTGTCAGGCACTTCTCAGCCACTGCTCCAGCCCCACAATGATGCCTTTTAATATTAGATGAATGTAATACAATCTACTCACAAAGCTAAAGGAGGAGGATCACAAATTCAATGACAGCCTCAGCAACTTAGTGAAGCCCTAAGCAACTTCGCAAGACCCTGTCTCAAAATAAAAAAATAAAAAGGGCTGAGGCTATGACTCAGTGGTTAAGAACCCCCAGATTCAATCCCTGGTAACAAAATAAATAAATAAGCAAATAAATAAATGAAAAATTTAGATGAAGACAATACAAAATGAAAAGTCATGGTGGTTTATTATCCTCATAGAATAGGAGTGCAAGTTCATTGGAGGATATAGATCCACATCATATTTGTTTGACAATTTTTTAAAAAAATTCCTATGCAGTTTAACCATTCAAAAGGCATCACTTCATTAAATATTTTTAACCTAAGAATTTTAACATTCATTCGGGGTTTTTTCCTACTTAAATTAAATGGGCTACTAAACTTTTTGATAAGCTCAGTCAAAATGTTCAAAAGGTTTCCACTGGAACATTTTATATAACATGGAATGATAACATTTTGCCTTATTTAAACACTTGGCATACATTGCTGTAATCAAAGAAAATTGGGCAGAAAGAGATGTAAACTTCACCTATTGCCTCCAAGTGGTAAAACTGCATCTAGTAAATGGATTTTCCACAGCTTAAGTCACAAAACTGAATAATATTAAAAAAGGAGGATTTCAGAAAACTAAATCAAAAGAACTCACATTAATTGCAATCATTGGGTTACAGTGAATATATGCTAGTCATCTCATTACAGATTCTGACAATTAAGAGTGCACAAGGCTTCTATTTCCTGAGTATACACATTTCTCACCAGCAAGTTCCTGCCCATTGCATGGGCCACAACACTGGAGGAAATTATTATAGAAAAAGTGTAGATGATGATGATGATGATGATGATTAAACAAGGTGTTTGAAGAATATTGCATTCAGAGCTTCGATTTCCTATGGCTTACGCCTATGTAGTAGAAGTGAGGGTGGGACATGGGGGGTGTCATAATGTGGATTGAGATTGTGGAAATCTGAGTAAGCAAGGAGTGCCAGGAAGGTCCCACTCCTCGAAATACCAGCCCTGTGCCCTCCACTCGCACAAACATTATTTTCTCTAATAGGTGTTACTTTAAAAAAAATCCCATGAAATGTTAAATATAACTCGCTTCTTATGTTGATTACATTAATAAATGTTTTTTGCCAGATACTAAGTGCCATGGGCAGTACTATTTTACTCCTGTATTAGTTTCTATTGGAACTATAATACATGACCACAAATTTGGCAATTTAAAATATTAATTTTTTATGATCTGACAGTTCTATATATTAGGCCAGTTGCTTCTCTCCTATGGGCTTCACAAAGCTAAAATCAAGGTATCTGTAGGATTGTATTCCTTTCTAAAGGATCTGTGAATGAATCTGCTTCTAAGCCCTTTGTCTATCAAATTATTTTTGTGACATCATGAAATATCCTTTGAAAATTCTTTGTTTTATCTTTTTTTGCCTTGGCAAATGAAGAAATATTAGTAAAGAAAAAGAAACTCTCTGACAGTCCATTGTCTTTTTCCCTACTATATTAGTCAGCTTTTCATTATTATAATGAAATACCTGAGTAAGGCTATTCTATAAAGAAAAGAGGATTATTTAGACTCAGTTTTGGAAATGCTAAGTCTAGGGACCTCATCCGGTGACAGCGTTCTTGTTGGTAGTATACAAAGGTTAGTACAAGGCAACACATGCCAAGAGACAGGGAGTGGGCCCATGTGTGCCTATGTGATTTCTCTCTTTCCTTCTAAAGCCACTACTGCTTAACTCTAGAAAACGTATCTAATCCTAACCAATTCCCAAAGGACCCACTTCTAAATGCCATTGTCAGTTAGCACATGAAGCCCTGGAGGATACTCATTCTCCTTCTTGATGTAATATTATATCTAATTTAAAATCTGGATACTTATGTTTAGATGCAACTGTCAAATCATTCACCACAGCCCTTTCCCAACCACACACTGTGATTGGTCTTGAAGACACACCCAGCACATGATGGTGCTGCCAGATAGTCTTCCTGTTGTAACTGAACACTTCAGGCACTTCCTGTTTTATCAGGCAGTAATCCTATAGTTGTACAGCTCTAATTGCTAGAAAATTTTCTGTAACTTCCTGAGTTTTCAAACCCACACATGTGATGCTCACTAATGCAATAAGCCTTCAGAAGTTGAATCACAGCTATCTAGTCTCTCATTACTGTCTTATATTGTGTAGACTAAATAGCTAAACTTCCAACTTTTCTCAACTGTTTTTAATCCACCTCTATAAATGTATAAATGGCTACTGAAATGTGACTTTTGCTGTCACACCCTACCTAGAATTTAAAAAGAAAACACCTTCAGATATTATCTACAGTACAGGTTGTCACTAGTCATAAATCACTGTCCAGTGGTGTTTGTGCCCCCTTGTATATCATAACTCCTTATTCTCCTTTTCTGAAATGCTAGGGTTTAGTATGGTGTCCCCCAAAGACTCATGTTCAAAGCTTTGTTCCAGTACAGCAATTTTCAGAGGTGAGGCTAGTTAAAAGTGATTGGATCATGAGGGCTCTGATCTCATGGAGAGTTTATCCATTGGTGGGTTCATAATTAAATGGACTATTAAGAGGTAGGGCCCAATTGGAGGAAGTAGGTCATTGGGGGTGTGCTTCTGAAGGTTATGTCTTATCCTTGGTTCCTTCCTTACTCTCCCTGCTTTCCAGCTACCACGAAGTGAACAGCTCAGCTCTACCACATGTTCCCTACCATGATATTTTGCCTCACCATGGGCCTATAAACAATGGAGTCAAGTGATCATTTACTGAAATTCTGAAATGGTGAGCCCAAGTAAATCTTTCCTCCTTTAAATTGTTTTTCTCAGATATTTTGTCACAGTGATGGAAAGCTGACTAACATGAAATAACACTATCACCTAGCTAATGTTCACACATTAGTCACTGATCCAAAGGGACTATAAATATATACAGGCTAATTAAAAAGTAAAAACAAAATGAAGGTGCTTCAAGTGGATTTCCTCTGTTTTCTTTGAAATTCATTATTCTTAGAATTATAATTTCCAATTGGTGATATGAATTAACATTTGAATTTCTAGGTGCAAAACAAAATAGGGAAATAGAATAAAAATAATAATGTCATTAATTTGTAGGACACTGTTTTCTTCCTTTTCAAAGTATTTGCAAATCCTGGCTAATTAATGATTTCACTTAATTGGGTATTTTTGCCTAAAGGAAATAATTCAAAGAGGTCCATTTTAAATACATCAGAAGCTTCACAGAAAAGAAAACTACAACTTTTCTTTATTACCCTTTATGCTGATGCTTCATTTATTAATTTTCTTTTGAATTATTTGTTTGCTCTGGTCTTTAAGTGAATAAGAAATGAAAACTTCTCTTTATATTCATTCCTAGGAGTCTCTAAATTATTTTTCATCATTGCAAGATGCAAGAAAAAAATCATTAAATAAAAGACAGGCATGTGCTTTGCCCCCTCTCATCCTGATCCCTCTTTTTCCCTCTGCCTCCAACAGAAAAATCTTTCCTTCTCCTATTTTCCACACAAATTCTTACCTCCCCTCCATCTCCCATGGATGGCTTAAGTAGGACTCCCTAAGGAACACCTTCCCCCACTGCCAATCAGTCCACAGCCCTGCCTTTGTCAGGAGAGATTGGTAAGCCCATTTTCAGTCATTAAATTGAACTAAGGCACCTCTGAAATGTCAGGGAATGATTTTATCAGCGAAGATGGAGAAAATATTGGGACCTATTTGGTCCCAGACCAAATAAAGAGACATAGTGCTAGAATGAGAGATTAGAGTTCTAGTCCTAACTTCATTTTAAGTCCTAATTTCTTCATATAAATAATATTAATACATGATATGATGAGATCATGTTATATAAATCTTGGCATGCTTCCTAGTCCTTAGATCCCAGCATGTTATTTACTCTTTATCATTAGTATAATTGCGAATTGAACAATTAGATCCTGAAACCTTGACCTAGGCTTCATGCTTTTGTACAAAATTTTTTTTCTCTACATACATAATTCAAAGCACAGAAAATCTAAGGAGTTTTTGGAGGAGATATTATGCTCTTATTTTAGAAGGGATGCTTATTTTACAAAAGAAGGCTTGAGCATAGGAAAGAAGATGAAGCAGAGTATGCCATGATCAAATACACTGAAGCTGTCTACATGTGCCATTCAAAACTAGGAAGATGTGACCTGGACCACGTGATGGTCAGGGAAGAGGGAACGTTCCAGGACTGAAAGGCTGGGTTATGTGCTGGTTAAAGATAGGTCCTTGATATTGGAATACACCAGCACAGCTGGATGTCCTGTAATTCACTGAAATCAACTGCCTTCACCTATCTCTAGGTCTAGACATGGAAGGAGTTAAATCTTGCTCAATAAAGCTTCCCCACAGATAGCCAAACACTGTGGAGCTGTTGACCAGGAAATGCAGAAGAGGCTAAGATCCTCCTCCTCCTCCATTTTCCCTTTCCAAGGTGAGAAGAAAGAAGTTAGGTGGCCCTAGAGTATGGAGAAATTTGGCAAAATTCCAGATCCAGAGGTTGAGAAACCACTCAGGCCTCAAGAACAGGAGAGAGGAAGAGGAGTAGCTGGACTCCATATGTTGATGAGAAGTGTCTGTGAGTCTGTAAGATTCGATCCTTACACATGCTCCTACACAGTTCATATTTTTATCTTTCTACCAGTGTGTATTTCTACCTTAAATTCATTCCCTGTTTATCATGCCATGTCTATTTACCTTTGTAAACATAATTCTGCTGTAACCTCCACTATTAAGCTGTCTTATTCTATTTCAAGTAGAACTCACCTGCTTTGCTCTCTGCCCCCATGTATTTGACATCTTACGTTGCAGTTCTCTGTATACGTGTCAGATCCACAAAGACATCTCTTCACAGGCACCTTGTCATTTCTGTTTCCTAATTCCTCCATACTGAAAAAACATTGGGCACTCAATATTTGAAACAAACTGAGTTAAACTAAACTGATGGGAAACCAGTTGAGATGCATATTTTATTTTTTTTAATTTTTTATTTTTGAACAACCTTACAAGATTTTAACAAAATAATATAAAATGTGTATAAAATGTGTATATATTCTGGATATTGCAATTATCCCCAGGAGTGCCCCCCAATTACCCTCCCTTATCCCTCCCTTCCCCTTCCCATTATAACTCTAAAAAAAGTATTA
>PVKS010037282.1:0-18762 GCA_004027875.1 Aplodontia rufa | reverse complement strand
AACTAAGGCCATGTGAAAAACTAAATAAAGTTGCTTCTCTCTTTCTCTGTCTCTCTCACTGTCCCTCTCTTAAAAAAAAAAAAGATTTTTGATCTTATTTAAAAAGTAATTAAAGGGGCTGGAGCGGTGGCTCAGCGGTTTCAGTGCTTGCCTGGCAAGCACGAGGACCCGGGTTCAAACCCCAGCACCATGTACACAACTAAGTGTTGGAGCAACTAAGGCCATGTGAAAAACTAAATAAAGTTGTTTCTCTCTGTCTCTGTCTCTCTCACTGTCCCTCTTTCTTAAAAAAAAAAAAAAAGTAATTAAAGAATAAATTCAGATGTTGATTTGGAAGATGGCAGACTGCAGAGAAATGGTGTCTGAGCACTCTCCTTAACTTGAAATGAAGAAATGACAGGAAAGCTACCTTCCTGCAAGGTGCTTGTATTGGAAAAGATGTACTGAACACAACATGGGTCAGTGGGAGATCAGTGCCTCAGAGACTTGTGTGTCACAAGCGGAAAAGAGGAACTTATTCAGACCCAGCCAGTTGCCAGTGACCACACTCATCCCTCAATCAATACAGGAGGAGCAGGGGAGATACTGATCAACTCAGCCTGATCCCTTTGGCCATGCAGAGACTGACTTCATGTAGAAAAGCTGTACTGGGCTGAAATTGGGTCCTCTCAGCATCTCTGCTGCGGAGGAGAGGGCAGACTCCCCCTCCCACTTCTAAGGAGGTCAGGCTGTAGCCATTTTGGACAAGCATGCATGGAGACGGAGTTGGGAATCTAAGACACAATCCTGTCAGGATCCTACAGTCTGGTGTGAATGGACAGAGTGCAAACAGGAGCACTGCTTTGGGCTTAAACTGAGGCAACTCCATCACATCTCCACTTTGGTAGAAAAAACATTGTCCTCCCTTCCAGCCAGAAGTGCGGTGAGCTGTAGCCATTTTGAGCATACAGGCAAGGAGGGGCAGCACTTAGGACCCTCGTTACCATCTCCCAGACCCCCCTATGCCACCGACGGCAGCTTCAGGGACTGCAGTCATCGTAGCCTGCAGGACAGTTAAACCAGAGATTGGGGAGTGAAAGAGGTGCCTCACAACAACCTTCTCCTCTTCCCAAGCCTCCAGATTGTAGGACAACATTCCAGAATAGTTGGATGGAATTTACTTATGACCAGCAGTGGGTGCTCCAAGACTATACACCAGACTTTGAATTTTACTTCATACCTATATGTGTGTGTGTTTGCAGTGTTGTTGCTGTGGACCTGTTTCTCTTTCACCTTACTTATTTCTTACCTTTCCCTTGAACATTTGCTGTAATGTAAATATTAGTACTCATCACACCACCTGAGGCCAGGGCTGAATAACCCCCTAGTAGTTCACTTCTCCATTACCCACATCTTTCCTATCCTCCAGCAATAGCCAAATCCTATTATTCTAACTCTCACCTGCCAATATCATTTCCCCAGTCTCTCCCTCTTTCTATTGATCCTTTTTTTTGTAATTAAAATATTTTTACAGCATCTCTATTCTCTCTTTGCTCTTGTTTCATAATCACAAGACTCTACCTTCATACAGATATTTATAAGCTTAGCATCACTTACCTTCATCTGGAGATAATTGCTAATCACATCTTTCCTCCCATAGGTGATAACTAATTGTGCATTCATTACAAGGGAACAGATTAATCCACTGAACACTGTTTATTGTGTGCTTTGACAGATCATATTGGCTATTCATCCTTATCAAGGGTGTTAATGGAAATCTGATGTGAATGCCAAACTTGATAATGCTTGTTCGTTTTTAATCCAGATATAGTCTTATGGTTAACAGTGTTGTAATCAAAGATAGTTACTAACTCCCATTCCACTCATAGGCGGCAATTAACATGGTAATAATTACAGGAGGAACAATGTAACCAGGTTAATGCTGTTTATTGTACCCATTAGTGGCTCATATTGTCTCCTTTGCTTTATCTCATGAGGTAATAGGAATCACAAAGGCCAATAATAAATCATAGGTTGGGGAGCCTGCTGTTAATCTCAACTTTCCAAATTGCACCCAGTCCAAGTTACCAAAGAGACAAAACCCCCACAACTCATCAACATATCCCCAAAGTAAAATAACCAAAGAGCGTTCACAAGCCCCACTCCCTGACACTGAAAATGAAGAAAAAAGCAATTCTCCTCCTCAAATCCACAGCGCATCAGTCCAGGAGTCCATGGATAGTGACCAGATTGAAAACCTACAAAAAAGTATCAGGAATCTGATTATTAAAATGATCAAAGACTTAAAAAAAGAATTAAAGAAAGAAATAAGAAAGCAATTTCAGGAGCCAAAAGACCACTTTAATAAAAATGAGACATTCTGAAAAGATATATAGCAGAGCTCTTAGAATCAAAAAAACACAGTGAACCAAGTTAAAGACTCAATGGAAGATTTTGATATCAGAGAAAACTCTGTAGAAAATAGAATTTCAGCTCTCAAAGAAAGAACATCATATAATGAAAACAGGCTGAGTAATCTTGAATGCAAGGAGGACAGACAAGGAAAAAAGAAAAAACAAGCATGATCAGAACTTCCAAGAAGTGTGGAAGAAGAAATAATAAGAGAATAATTGGGATAGGGGAGAACATTGAGCAACAAATGAAAGGCATAAAGAACCTTCTCAATGAGATAGCTAAAGAAAATTTCCCCATATCAAAATTGAAATTCAAATTCGGGAGACCTATAGGACACCAAATAGACCTAACCAAAGGAGAAACTCACAGAGACACATCATGTACAAAATGAATAATAGAAAAAACAAGGAAAGAATATTAAAAGCAGTAAGAGAAAAACACCAAGTCACATTCAGAGGCAAACCAATAAGAATTACTGTGGATATCTGAACTTAGACCATAAAGGTGAGGAGAACATGGAATGATATTTTTTTAAATTTTGAAAGACAATAATTGTAGTCAAAAATACTATACCCTGCAAAAACTCAGCTTCATATTAGATGGAGAAATGAAATCTTTCCAAGATAAGAGCAAACTAGCAACACACAAACACAAAAACAGCTCTACAGGGAACACTCAAAGACACACTTCAAACAGAGAAACAAGCTAACAACTCCCAAAGCCCACAATCAGAGAAAAGTCAATAAAAGCATAACTCACTAAAAGGTATCCAGGATGGCACAAAATACAGCAAGGTCACAATGACAGGGAACCAAAAATCACATATCTATCCTAACACTGAACATGAATTTTCTCAATGCTCTAATCAAAAGGCATGGATTAGCAGACTGGATCAAAAAATAAAATCCAACAATGTGCTGCTTACAGGAGACACACCTCACAGCCAAAGATAGTCATAGATTAAAGTGAAAGGTTGGCAAAAAATCTATCAGGCGTGTGGCCCAAGAAAGCAAGCCAGTGTTGTGATACTTATATGTGACAAAGTAAATTTCAATAAAAAAATTAGTCAGAAAGGATAAAGAAGATCACTACCTCTTAGTAAAAAGAATATTACATCAAGAAGATATAACAATAATTAACATTTATGCCCTTAACTACAATCCTTCCAGATATGTGGAAAAAGTACTCAAGGACATTAAACCACTATTGACCTCAACACAATAATACATGGTACTTTAATATACCGTTATCAGTAATAGACAGATAATCAAAACAAAAAAATCAATAAAGATCTCTAATCTAAGCAACTCTGTCAATCAGTTGGACTTAACAGACATCCACAGAATATTCCATCCCAAATTGGCTGAGTTCACCTTCTCCTCAGCAGCACATGGATCCTTCTCCAAAATAGATCAGATTCTAGTCCACAAAGGAAATATTAACAAATACAAAAAATTAATATAATGCCACATATCCTATCAGATCACAACAGTATGATCCTAGCAATTAACAGCAAGAAAAAAACAGAAAGTACATAAATACATGGAGATTGAATAACACCACCCCCTTTTTAAAAGAGAGAATGACAGTGAGAGAGAGAGAGAGAGAGAGGGAGAAAGAGAGAGAGAGAAAGAGGAAGAGAGAATCAATTTTTATTGAGTTTTTCACATGGCTTTCATTGCTCTGACACTTAGTGTGGGTGCTGGGATTTGAACTTGTGTACTTGCGCATGCTGGGCAAGCACCGTAACTGCTGAGCCACCACTCCAGTCCTGAATAATACCTGCTTAAATGAAGAATGTATCAAAAAGCAAATGAGAACAGACATCAAAAAATCCTTGGAAATGAATGAGAATGATGACGCAACATATCAAAATATCTGGGACAGTGTGAAAGCATTCTTAAGAGGTAAATTTATGGGACTGGAGCAGTTGCTCGGCAGTTACAGTGCTTGCCTGGCATGTGTGAGTACACAGGTTCAAACCCCAACACCACATACACAACTGTGTCAGAGCAACAAAAGCCATGTGAAAAACTCAATAAAAATTGATTCTCTCTCTCTCTCTCTCACTGTCCTTCTCTCTTAAAAAAAAAAAAGAGGTAAATTTATAGGACTGAGTGCCTTTATCAAAAATCAGGAGAGTCCAAACAAATAAACTATACTCCACCTAAATTGCTACAAAAAAAAAAAAAAAAAAAAAAAAAAAAAAAAAAAAAAAAAAAAAAAAAAAAAAAAAAAAAAAAAAAAAAAAAAAAAAAAAAAAGGAATAATCCAACCCCAAATCCTACAGTAGGCAGGAGATAACCCAAGATCATAGCAGAAAACAATGAAATTCAAAATAAAAAAGAACAAAACAAAGAATCAACAAAAGAAAGAGTTGGTTCTATGAATAAATAAATCAAATTAACAGGCCCCTAGCCAACCTGATAGAAAGGAAGAATGAAGTAAAGCAAATCAACAAAATCAGAGATGAAAATGGAGACATCAACGGTGACCCATCCAAACTACAGAAGATTATGAGAATCTCTTTTGAAAATCTATACACTTCTAATTTGATAATCTGGAAGACACGGAAAAATATTGAACCACATACAACATTCCCAAATTAACACAGGACATTGAAAATCTAAACAAAAGGTAGCAAAATTGAAACAGAAAAGGCTTTCCAAAAAAGAAAAGCTTGATGGATTCTCAGCAGGGTTCTACCAGATCTTTACAAAAGAACTGACACCTCTCCTTAGTAAGCTATTCCATGAAATTGAAAGTGATGGAACCCTCCCAAGCACTTGTTTGTTTGTTTGTTTGTTTGTTTTTTCAGGGAAAAGGGGGGAGGTGAGGGGAATCAATTTTATTTGTTTTTTCATTTGTTTTAGGTTTCTCAGACACTTAGCTGTGTATGTGATGCTGGGGTTTGAAAACAGGATCTCATACATGCCAGGCAAGTGCTGTAACCACTGAGCAATCACTCCAGCCCTCTCCCAAACACTTTTTACGAGAAACCATAACCCTGTTACATAAAAACCCAACAAAGACAAACCAAGAAAAGAAAACTACAGACCAATATCTTTGTGGACACAAAAATCCTTAATAAAATCCTAGCAAACTGCATCCCAAAACATATAAAAATAATACATCATGACCAAGTGGGCTTCATTCCAGGCATACAAGGCTGTTTCAACATATGCAAATCAATAAATGTAATTCATCACTTAAAAAAAATTAAAGTCAAAAAGCATCTGATCATCTCATTTCATGAAGAAAAATTCTTTGACAAAAATCCAACACCCATTTATGCTCAAGCCTCCAGAGAAGATAGGAATCAAAGGAACATACTTTAATTTTATGGGACCATTTATGAAAAACCCACAGGCAATATTATACTTAATGGGAAAGACTGAAACCATTCCCAGTAAATTTGGGAGCAACAGAAGGCTGTCCACTCTCACCACTCTTATTTAATATAGTCCTTGAAACCCTAGCCTGAGTTATCAGACAAGAGAAGGAAATCAAAGGAATTTGAATAGGAAAAAGAGGAAGTTAAATTACCTCTATTTGCTGAAGACCCAAAAAGCTCTATCAGAAGATTTCTAGAGCTTATAAATGAACTTAGCAAAGTGGCAGATTACAAGATTAACATTCATAAATCAATAGCTTTCCTACACTCCAACAGCAATTCTGCCAAAGAAGAAATCAGAAAATCTGTCCCATTCATAATAATCTCAAAAACAATAAAATACTTGTCATTAATCTAACAAAGGAAATACAAGAGCTCTACAATGAAAACTATTGAAGTATGAAAAAAGAAATTAAAAAAGACCTTAGAAGATGGGAAAACATTCCATGTTCTTGGTTAGGCAGAATTAATATAATTAAAATGACCATTCTGCTGAAAGCCTTGTACAGATTCAATGCAATCCCCATCAAGATACCAATTGCATTCTTCATGGATATAGAAAAAGCAAATCTCAAATTCCTTTGGAATAACAAGAAACCTAGAATATCCAAAAACATTATTAAGCAAGGAAGATGAAGCAGGAGGTATCACAATACCTGACTTGAAATTATCCTATAAGGCTGTAGTAACAAAAAAGCATGATATTGGTATCAAAAAAGATATGAAGACTAATGGAATAGAAAAGAACATTCTGAGACAAAACAACAAATATTTGACTATCTGATACTTGACAAAAGGCTAAAACATAGCACGGAGGAAAGACAGTGCTGGACAAATTGGACAGTCATATGCAGACAGTTGAAATTAGATCCTTATCTCTCACCCTGCAGAAAAATCAAATCAAAATGGATAAAAGAATTAGGAATTAAACCAGCAGCTATACAATTATGAGAAGAAAAAATAAGATTAATGGGGTTGGAGATTTAGCTCAATGGCAGAGCACTTGCCTAGCATGCGCAAGGCCCCCGAGTTCGGTCCTCAGCCTTAAAAAAAAAAAAAGATCAATACTCCACCATATCTGTGTAGGCACCTCCTTACTTAACAAGACTCCCATAGTGCAAGAATTAAAGCCAAGAATCAATGAGTGGGATGTCATTAAACTGGAAAGCTTCCGCACAGCAAAAGAATTAGTCAAGAGTGTCAAGAAAGAACCTACAGAATGGGAGAAAATCATTGCCTGTCATGTCTCCTACAGGGGACTCATATTCAGAATATACAAAGAACTCAAAAAACAACATCAAAAACACAATCAATCAATCAATAAATGAGCTATGGAACTAAACAGAAACTTCTCAACAGAGGAAGTCCAAAAAGCCAATAAATATAAATAATATATAAATTAAAATGAGAAAATGTTCTGCATCACTAGCAATCAGAGATATGTAAATCAAAACTTCACTGAGATTTCACCTCACTCAAGTCAGAGTGGCAAAAATGAAGAATGGAACAATAACAGATGCTGGAGGGGTTGTGGGGAAGAGGGACCACTAACACACTGTTGATGGGACTGCAAACTTGTATTGCCACTCGGGAAAGCAGCATGGAGATTCCTCAAAAATCTGAATGGAACCACCTTATGACCCAGCTATCCCACTCCTGGGTATTTTCCCAGAAGAGTTAGAATCAGCATACTACAGAGACACAGCTACATAAATGTTTATAGTAGCTCAGTTTACAATAGGTAAACTATGGAACCAACCCATATGCCCCTCACTGGATGAATGGATCAAAAAACTGTGTGGTATGTATATACACTGGAATTCTACTCAGTTATTAGAAAGAACAGTGTCACGGTTTTTGCAGGTAAATGATAGTAATAGAAAAAATCATGCTGAGCCTAATAAGCCAAACACAGAGATTTAAGGGTCAAATTTTTCTCTCACTTGCATAAGCTAGAGTAAAACCAAGGATACAGTGAACATTAGACAAGCTTATTTACTACCAAATTTTCAGTGTCACATAATTTGGGGGAACTATAGCTATGGGAGTGGGGAAGAGGGCTGGGAAGGGAACAAGGGAAGGTGGAGAGGAAAGGAAAAGGGGGGTTATTAATTCTGTATGGTACACTTGACTCCCCCGATAGGCCAAATAATACTCCTGCAGACATTTAAATCTTGAAAATGCAAAAATTAATATACATGTATTTGGACATTTATACATGTAATAGTGGGGTATTACATTGGAGAAAAGAAAGCGGGGAGTGGGTGAAGGGGGAAGATACTGGATAAGGAGCAGACTCAAGTTACGTTATCATTACATATGTACATATAAATATGTAGCAACAAATTCTTTCAATACCTAAGAACATGCTGAACTAAACAGAAAAAGAAGTGAAAAGAAGAAGGAGGGAGGGAGGGAAGGGATAGGAGGGAAAGGGGGTTATCAATATGGCTGGGAGCACTCAATTCCCATGAGAAGCCAAACTATACTCAGGCAGGCATGTAAACTCAGAAATTTCAATAATTAATGAACATGTATGTGCTCATTTCTGTCTATAGCATAGAGGTATTATGGAGGAGACATGAGTATAGGAAATGGATGAAGTCGAGGAGATCCTGGACTAGATTTGGGCTTAACTTACTTTGTCAATATCTTTATATGTATGAATATGTATCAATGATTCCTTCCAATATGTAAGACTGTGTTGAATGACAACAACAAAAGGGCACACCCTAAAAAACAGAATATATTCAGAAATTTTATAAGGATTGTTTCAAAATATAACTAAGAAAAAGTCAGCAACTAAAACAAATAAATAAAAGAAATATTTCTAAATAAGAAAGTGTTTTGTATGACAAGGCTTAGAGTATTTAATTAAATTATAAAAGTCTTACAAAGATAAATCTCCAAGTGTTTGTGTATAACTAAGTCTGCTGCAATCAACATCATCAGCTGAAGTTATTCAAGGCTTTTCCTAAGGTCAAATATTAAGTACTCCTATAAATCAGAATCTAATTCTCTATATGTAAAGTGACAAGTATTCTGCTGTTATCTATCAAGGTAATTTTATTGTGCCTGTTAGGTTTTATTACCTGGGAAAGCTAAGTCTTAAAAAGTAAGGTATAGATCTATTTTTAAAGTCTTTTAAAGGATAACTTCATAACTGGTTAAAGAAACAACTGGGTCACTACAATATAGTTGATACCTTAAAATACATATGACCAGAGACATGTGTACACCTAACTTGTCTAGCCTTGCCTAAGGGTTATAGAAAGGCTTATAAAACAAAGGTTTATGGAAGTTTATTGGCAAAAGCACAACGTGTGCTCTCTTTTACACACTGTGTCATAGGGGACTACACTGCCATTTAAAGAACTGCCTGTCCCTGTTTGCCTTGACTAAGTCTCTCACAATAGACACTGTTTCCTAAATGTGTAAGGTTTAAATCTGTGTTTTTTTTTAAGACAGAAGGACAGTATATATATATATATATATATATATATATATATATATAGAGAGAGAGAGAGAGAGAATCAATTTTAATTGAGTTTTTCACATGACTTCAGTTGCTCTAACACTTAGTTGTATACATGGGTGCTGGGGTTTGAACCCATGTACTTGCGCATGCTGGGCACAGGTCATAACTGCTGAGCCACTGCTCCAGCCCCCTTAAAGCTAGCTGTTTTTTGATTATTGCTAGCACTGATAATCCATACAGTCTTGTGATTATTGTCACTATACGCTAGGGGTTCTAATCTTCACTTCAAAAGTTAAATTTAGTCAATATAAAGACATCGATGTAATTATAATAGTACTAAATATAAAATTCAAAAAAAGATACTTTACCAAGTTGTCTATGATAAATCTCCCTCGGATTTATAATAATAATAATAAGTAAATAATAATAAACTTAATTCAAAAATTTATTCATGTCATTTAATATTCTATAATAGATAAAAATAACCTGTAATCAATAAATTATATATAAAAATTTGTGTTATTTTTGCACTAAGATAAAATTTCTTATACATTTAATATTAATATTAATAATTATAATGCCTAAATTGTTTAAAGATTAACTATATAAAATATAAAAAACCTTTTGACACTTCTTCCATAAAAATGGGGTAAAAGCTATCTTAGCTTTTGTTTGATTTGTGTTTGAGGTGTAAAGTTATATTTTGCTGATATTCATGTAAAAACAATATGTAAAAACTATATAAAATATCAGCTTCAAAAATAAAACACTTGGGGCTGGAGCAGTGGCTCAGCAGTTATGGTGCTTGCCTGGCATGCACAAGTACGCAGGTTCAAACTCCAGCAACACGTACACAGCTAAGTGTCAGAGCAACGAAAGCCATGTGAAAAACTCAATAAAATTGATTCTCTCTGTCTCCCCCTCTCTTAAAAAAACAAAAAACATTTCACCTAAAAGTTGTGAGCAGCTCTTCCTTGCCTGAGATAAGACTTAGTTTCTCACCTTATTTTATGTTAAGATAACTTTAAAGTAGACTAAAATTAAATTTAGTTAATTAAATTTAAAAATGTATCATAAAATTACTGTAACCTCAATAAAATGGAGATATAATATATAAAATAAAGGTTTAAAATAATACAAATTCCTTATGTTTCTTGGTTCATAGCTACTATCCAAATTAAATATGGTTTTACCCTTGTTAAATTCATTTCGGTTTTTCCGAAATGTTCAAGTGCTTTACAAAGGTACAACTTCTAATATTACAGCCTAAATAAATTTAAGATGATAAAAACTGTTAATGCTCCAGCCTACACAAGTTTCTTCCTTTCCACAGTTTTCTGATCAATGTCATATTGATCATCGCACTGGTATCCTTTAGAGCCCTCAAGGCCAGGCCGTTGTAAAATGAGCTCAGTTATTCCCTTAAGACGCAATTATAAAAACAAAAAGAGAGAGAATACAGATCCTCACAAAATCGTTTTAATCATGCTCTCTTCATTTTAAACTTTCTAAGCTGTGAGGCTCAGGGTCATTCTGCTGCTGAGAGACATGGCCCCTAGCTCGGTAGGCCAGCCAAGGCTGGTGTGGTGGAGCGATTTACAAACGGGACCATGGAATGGACCAGATCCAGTTTCGTTGTGGCGTAGGGGCCATGCTTGTGTCTTTTCAGGTGCAGCTCCTCCCCTCTGGGTGCCTGAGTGTGCACCGTGAAGGACCTCAAGCCACGGTTCAAGCCACTAAAGATCACATCAGAGGTGTCACCTCCCCCAGTTTCCACCAGGGACAAATGGTGAAGAAAAAACCAGAATTGCATCCGGAAGACTCAGACTGTGCCTTTGCTGACACCGAAGAAGAAGAAAAAGTCTTGTTTATCAGGCTGAGCAGATGGTTAGAGGACAGGGAGGTCACCATGTGTGTATGCTGGCTTTATTGAGCTGTCTGGTAAGTTGTGTTGAGGGAGAGATTTATTGGACTTACTTCCCAGACTCTCGTTTAGTACACCCAGTTGTGCGGACAGGAAAATCAATTTCAGTATTTACTAATGACACACACTTGATGGGAGGTTTTCTGGATAAACATATTTTCCGTGCTAATAAAGATAGATTTAACTATACTGGATGTAGTGAAACTCTCTCTGTATATTGGACCTTCAATGAGAATACTAATAATTGAAACAACAGCACATAGAGGAGCCAGGGGAGCTAACGTCACTAACCCTGCAGGTTTGGCAAAATACGTTCAAATGATTACCATAGCGGGACTCCCTGGTGAGACAGCTGTACTTCCCACGGAATGCCCACCAATAATACCATATTGCCCTAACCACACCATGATGGAATTGGGTGCCTTTCCCCACTGAGAGGAGTATGCCCATTTATTTGCAAGGTGGCACCGTATCTGTTAACAGTAGTAAATTTATTCCAGACGTGTCTTATAGAATTGATAAAGAGCACCATCATTATGACTTTTAGTGATGGTGGATTACAAAGAGATCTGTGGCATTTGATGGCTGCTTCACACTTTATTAATTGCACGGGCAGCTCTCCAGTTGATTTCTGAAGCAGTGATTATAACTCCCTGCTATGGCCTACGAGCTTGTGTGCAATCCCCTTGTGTTATAATTTCAGTGAATGTAAAGGTAACTAAATCAAAACAGAGATATGTGGTGGCTTGTCAACAGTGCTATCTAACCAGCTGCATTACCAGACATAATAAGGGACAAGGAGTACCCAAGCTGTATCAGCCCTCCTCTGTCAGGATCCCAGCTAACATTTCACAACCTTGGCACACTGATACTGGAGTTCAAGTTTTACAACAGATTCACACTCGTCTGGGAAGACACCAACGTGCTGTTGACCTTGCTGCACTTGGAATAGTTGCCTTGGTGTCTATTTTGGTCTCTACTGTGACATCAGCTATAGTTTTATCTCAAAGTATTCAAAATGCTCATTTTCTTAAAAATTTGGCTCAAAATACCTCTAAGGCTCTACAACATCAGGCAGTTGTTGGTAAAAAGGTAAAAGCTAAGTTAAATGCCCTGGAGGCTATGGTTATAAGTATTGGGAATGAACTTGCTGTTTTTCAATTCAGACAGCAGCTTCGCTGTCACATTAACTGTAAGCATATTCATGTTACGGCGGCAAAGTATAATGCTTCTCCACGGGATTGGGAAAAGGTTGAAAATCATTTAACGGATGTTTGGCAGAAAAATGATGACAGTTAAAATCTTCTGGAGTTACATCACCAGATTCAAAATGTTCAGGAGAATCGTGCTAAGCAACTGCTTGAGATTTAAATGGTTTTAATCCTTGGACTATGTCAAACATACTGTATGGTACTTTCTTGGAATAGTATGTTTGCTATTAATGTTGTTTTGTATTACAATAATAGGATGTCCTGTTCTCCAAGCATAAATCTGACAATTCCAAATCACCACATACCACCTGCATTTAAAAAACAAAACAGTGGGGCTGGAGTGGTGCACTTGCCTGGCTTGCATAAGTACGCGAGTTCAAACCCCAGCACCACGTACACAACAAAGTCTTGGAGCAATGAAAACCACATGAAAAACTAAATAAAAAATTGTTTCTCTCTCTCTCTCTCAAATAAATAAAAATAAAAAAGAAATGAAGCAGGAGTGGAGCGTGAACTGGAGGAGTGGTGTGAACACAGGGAAGGCTTGGGGCAGCGTCTCTAGTCACCACACGCAGCCTGCCTCTATAAGCAGGGAGGAGCCAACGTGGGTTCTATTTTATCCTATTTTAAGAATTTATGAAGCTGCTACTTTCTGGAGAAGGATAGACTACTTTGTGAGCATTTGTTGGGACCGTGCCCAGCACTGACCACGCCAGCCCCAGTGTCACTGAAGCCCATTAGGCAGCTATGACAATCAGTGTCCCACCTTGGGGAGTTGACACCTTGGCCATGAGCGCTAGGGCCAGTCTGGGATTCCAGCAAGGCAATCTCTTGCCTGCTCAGCATCCTTTCCTGGGCTCTTTCCATGAAAAGACTGCATAAAATTATGAACAATAGAATTGCTGCTGTGCAGGCTGCCTGCAGGAACATGGGAGCTCCAGAGTGTAAGGACGTCTACCAGGGCCCATGGAGGCAGAACCTGGCCTCGCCCCAGGGCTCTAATTCTCTAGGTCTGAGGTACAGAGGGCCTGAGTACCTGCAGTTCCATCCCCTTCCAGGATGGGCTGATGCTCTGGCCTGGGGGCCCACTTTGAGAACCACAGTCACTCTTATCTGGAAGTGTGGGGTCACAGACGTGTACCCTCACCTGGACTAGAAAAGGCCAGTGGCTTCTCAAACAGGTGGGTGAGAACAGAGTCTACAGTTTAGATCTGTCCACGGTGGCACATGTAAAGACCTGGTCTCCATCTTGGAAGTACCGGGGAGGGGGGAGTTTCCCAAGTGGTATTAGGCGAAGATTTAAGAGTTAAATATTCTCTTTAGTTTCCCAGATGCAAAGGACCCATTTCACACTGCTCCAATACTTCAGGCTCAATTAATTGGTCACATATTAAAATCTGTAACACCAAGAACTGAATTAACCTTTCCTCCTTATAATTAATTACCTTAGGAACTTTGTTACAGAAATGGGAAGTTGTCTGTCACAGTGGGTGTGTGTTCTTCCCCACACCCTGGGGGTTACAACCCAGTAAGAGGGGAGCCTGAGAGGGAAATGCAGGGAAATGTAAGCAGAGACTTTATGGAGATGAAGAGTCAGGTGGCCCTTCTCATTTGCCTGTGAGCTTCAACACTGCTGTCGGTATCATTGGAAAATTGCTCACAGATATAGTCCACCCAAAGCAGCACTTACATCCCATAACAGCAAAGACCTGAGCACCTCCCAAGGCCTGGCATCAGCTGCATCTACTCCTCTCCAAGGCCGCGTGAAGCAGCACTAGTTTGAACCATCTTTAGAGTTGGAAACCAGGCTGATGAAGAATGATCATGGTTGCATAGCGTTAGAATCAAATTCTGTGGGGATCTCAGTCCATGCTTGCGTCCTACCCCCCAAAAGTCTCCATTCTACAATGGACACCACACAGCTTTGTTAGGGAGGGAATGCCATAATGAGACCTCACAGGGTCTGATGATCCACACAATACACAGTGAGGACAGAGGAGTGCAGTGTTCTCTGGTTGCAGGGCCCAGGCCAGTTCCTACGCCAGCCCATCAGCATCTCCCCTGGTCTCCAGAATGACATGGTGCACAGCCACTTTTAGCTGAGGCAAAAGCTCCACATTTGGTTTCACCCTGGCTAAAGGAGTGCAAGCAGAGAGCTGCACGGACAGATGAGGCAGAAACTCAAGGAAATTCAGGAAACAGTTTTTATTTAAAGCTGCGCAGCCTGGTCTGGGGAGCTTAGGTGTCATAAATCCCAGACTCCAAGCTTGGAAATTTTTGCAGTTTTATATTTAGTGTCAATGGGAGGTTACAAAACATTTAATTAATTTATTATTTTTTTAAATTTGATAAGCCAGACAGTGGTTTCACAAGGCTTTATCAAAGAGAACAAAAATAACATCTCCTGTACAGAGTGTTCTCTCCATCTGGGGTGAAGGCTCATCCCATAACTCAAATTTTTGTAAGATAAGCACAGCTCAGAGTCCTCTGCCCTAGAGGAAGTTGCAAATCAGAGCCAACCTCTGTGCAAATATTGCAGACCCCTTGACAAAGATTTTGCTGACGGAAGTCGGATGAGCTAGTGTAAAGTTACATGGTCACCATAATTAGGAACAGGGTCCTGAAACCCCTTCCCCAGACTCTTGAATTTCCCTGCTTTCACAGTGATTTAACCTTTAAATCAAATAGTGTCATCCTCCTGACTTAAAGCTGTATATAATGTCATAATCTTTATTGTTGGTTGTTTTTCAACAGCTGCTTCTATAGCAGACCTGACTGCTTTAATGCAGCGGCGAGCCAAGCTCAGGAGCAACAAACAAGTTACCAGCATAATCCCTACTATTCCAATGAAGCTCTTAAATCCATCCAAATTTGAAAACCAGCCTCCAAAGAGTGCGACTGGGTTCCAATCTTTGAATCCTGTCCAGGTTTGGACTGGCTAGCACATGTGCCAATTTCTAATATTGCTGGGTGTATTTTTTAACTGTTTGACCATTGTCATCTATCTGGAGACAACAATCTGAACTGTTGAATGTTGCACAAACTCCACCTTCTTTAGCCGGCAAATAATCTAAAGCCAAGTGGTTTTGATAGATGGCTGCTTGCATCTGAGTTTGTTTGTGGCTAGGAGGTATAAAGCTGAAGCAGTATGATTATTAATGATTTCTAGCACAGCTTTAGACTGGATAATGCAGTTTAGCTTGTAGATAGGAGTTCTGTAGTTCCAACTGCCATCCTGTGCCCAGGTGACAGGACCACAGGTAGCTGTTATTCTTTGCAACGGCCGTTCATCTTCACCGCAGGCTTGTTGATCTTCTAGATTAAGTCCATCTCCAATGGACCTCTTTTTTTTCTTGGTCCTAGGTCCACAGACAAAGGTACCCCTAAGTCTTTTCAAGTCTTAATTGGCAGTAGGAAAAATCTGTTTATTAGCTCTAGTAGTTTTCTGGTGGAGTTTTTTGGATCTCCCAGATATAGGATCATGTCATCAGCAAAAACGGATAGTTTGACTTCCTCTTTTCCTATTCTTATCCTTTTGATTTCCTTCTCTTGTCTGATTTTAGCCAGGATCTCGAGGACTATATTGAATAAAAGTGGTGTCAGCAGGCAGCCTTGTCTTGTTCCTGAGTTTAGTGGAAATGCTTTCAGCTTTTCTCCATTTAGTAGTATACTAGCTGAGGGTTTGGCATTTACGGCCTTCACAAAATTAAGATAAGGTCCTTTGATTCCTATTTTCTCTAGAGTTTTGATCATAAAAGGATGCTGGATTTTATCAAAGGTCTTTTCTGCATCTATTGAGATGATCATGTGGTTTTTGTCCTTAATTTTGTTTAAGTGATGAAACACATTTATTGACTTCCGTATGTTGAACAAGGCTTGCATACCTGGAATGAATCCCACTTGATCATGATGAATTATCTTCTTGATGTGTTTTTGAAAGTGGTTTGCAAGAATTTTATTTAGGATTTTTGTGTTGATGTTCGTGAAGGACATTGGTCTGTAGTTTTCTTTTCTTTTTTTTTTTTTTGAAGTATCTTTGTTGGATTTTGGTATCAGAATTATTGTTGCTTCATAAAAAGTGTTTGGGAGAGTGCCCTCTTTTTCAATTTCTTGGAATAGCTTGATAAGAAGAGGCTTTAACTCCTTCTCATAGCTGTGGTAAAACTCAGCAGGGGATCCATCAGGTCCTGGGCTTTTCTTCTTTGGAAGGGGCTGTATAGATTTCAGTGCCTGTTATTGGGCTGTTTAGGATTTTAATTTCATCCTGTGTCAATTTGGGGATGTTGTATATGTCTAGAAATTTATCCACATCCTCCAGATAATCAGATTTAGAGGAGTATAGTTTTTTTCAAAATATGCTGTGATAATCTGTTTGATTTCATTGTGGTCAGTGGTGATCATCCCATTTTTGTTGGTGATTTTGTTGATTTACTTTGATTCTCTTCTTTTAGTTAAATTAGCGAGGGTTCTGAAAATTTTTTTTTATTTTTTTGAAGAACCAGATCTTTGTTTCATCGATTCTTTTTATTGTTTTTTTTTCTCTATTTCATTGATTTCAGCTTTGTTCTTGATTATTTCCTGTCTTATGCTGGTTTTTTTTTTTTAAAGAGAGAAGCAATCTTTATTTAGTTTTTCATGTGACTTTCATTCCTCAGACACTTCGTTGTGTATGTGGTGCTGGGGTTTGAACTCTCGTCCTCGCGCTTGCCAGTCAAGCGCCAAACCGCTAAGCCACAGCTCCAGCCCCCTTATGCTGGTTTTGAAATTAGATTTCGCCTCCTTTTGTAGAGATTTGAGGTGGATTATAAGCTTATTTGATAGGGATCTCTCCTGATTTTTAATGTAGACACTCAGAGCTATAAATTTTACCCTTAAGAATACTTTCATGGTGTCCCAGAGGTTTCAATATTTTGTGTCTTCATTCTCATTTTCTTCCAAGAATTCCTCAATTTCTGTTCTCATGTCTTCTTGGATCCATTCTTCATTTAATAGGGTGTTATTCAATCTCCATGTGTATGTGTGTTTTCTGTGATGATTTTTGCTATTAATTGCTAGGGTAATAGCATCATGGTCTGATAGGATACATGGAATAATTTCTACTTTTTTATATTGGCTAAGATTTCCTTTATGAACTAGAATATCATCTATTTTGGAGAAGGAGCCCTGTGCTGCTGAAAAGAAGGTATATTCTGCCAATTTGTGGTGGAATATTCTGTAGATGTCTGTTAAGTCTGATTCATTGTGTTGTTTAGACTGGAGATCTCTTTACTGTTTTTTTTTTTTTTGCTTTGATTATCTGTCTATTGGTGATAGAGGTGTATTAAAATCTCCCAGTACTATTGTGTTGAGGTCCACTAGTGGGCTTATGTCTTGAAGTAATTTTTCCACATAGCTGGGAGCCTTGGTGTTTGGAGAGCATATATTTACTATAGTTATATCTTCCTGTTGTGTTTTCCCCTTTACTAGGATATAGTGACCTTCTTTATCTCTTCTGATCAATTTGTTTGAAGTCCATTTTGTCGAACACAAGAATTGCAACTACAGCTTGTGCCGTATGCCCGGTAGATTCTTTTCCATCATTTCACCCTCAGTCCGTGCATGTCATTTGCTATAAGGTGGGTTTCCTGTAAGCAGTGTATTGTTGTATTTTGTTTTTTGATCCAATTTGCTGGTCTGTATCTTTTGATTGGTGTGTCAAGACCATTCACATTCAGTGTTAGAATAGTTATGTGGTTGTGGTTCACTGTCATTGTGTTTTATTAGTAAGTTCTGTGCTGTCTCGGTTGTCTATTGATAGTATTCACCTTTACTGAATTTTCTTCTGTCTGTGGGTGTTGAGGAATGTTTGCTTGTTCTTCTATCTGGAGTTTATGTTTAAGGATTCTTTGTCATGATGGTTTTCTGTTTATGAATGTGCAGGTTTGATCTTATCATGAAAAGTTCTTATTTCCCCATCAATTTTGAAGCTGAGTTTTGCAGGGTATAGTATTCTGAGATGCATGTTGTGTTCATTCAGACATAGAAAAATATCCATCCATGATCTTCTTGCTTCCAGAGTGGAAAAATCAGCTGTGATTCTTATTGGTTTGCCTCTGAATGTGATTTGGCCTTTCTCCCTTGCAGCTTTTAATATCCTTTCCTTGTTTTACCTGTTGTACATTTTGAATACGATGTGTCTTGGTGACCTTGTCAATTCATTAGTCTTATTGGGTGTCCTATAAGTTTCCTGGATGAGCATCTGACTCTATTTTTATATGGGAAAATTTTTCTTTTACTATTTCATACAGAATGCTCCTTAACCCATTTATTTGTGTTTCAATTTCTTCCTGTATATCAATTACTCTTCTATTGTTTTTTTTTT
>PVKS010037281.1:0-18720 GCA_004027875.1 Aplodontia rufa | reverse complement strand
CGTGATTTAGTTCTGTTACTTTGTTCTTTTGTTTCAGCCATACTGAGAGACAGCAACTGGGGAAAATATCTACTCATTAAATGAATAATTATTTAACATTCATGATGCACACACTTCAAGGCACAGAGATTGTCAAGGAACAAAGACTTCATTCTCATGAAACTTTCATTCTGGTAGATAAAATAAATTTAAAAATGCATGTTAATAATATGAGGGGTAGTAAATGCCATAGAGAAAAAGTAAAAGTAGGTAAAAGTGCAGAGCAAAGAATTATGAAGGCATTTTCTAAAGGGTTGACATGGAGAACCTCTTGGAGCTCCATGAAACTAGTATCTGAAGGTAGCCTCCTTCCCTCCTCCTCATTGGGCAGGCTTCCTCTGATGTCACCTCTTGTGGGTAGACATCTGCTCTGTGAGGAAGTCATTTGAAATAAATGGTAGTCAAAGGTAGAAATCATCATGTGAGGCACAGAAATGAAAAATCACAAGAAGTATGAATAAAGAGTTTTGGGCAAACATGCTGGAAAAAACTTCACTTAGTTCTATCAATCTGCCTCTTGTTGGTCATGAAAATTATAGATTCTGAAATGATTTGACCCTTTCCTTGTTTGGGAAAAGGAAGTTAGTTTCTCTTTCTTCTAAAGGTATTGGTTATAGGTAGAGCAATGCCCTAATTAAAATTGGATTCCAACATATAGACTATCTCTGAATGTGCCCTGTCTCTACAGTGCCTCTTGGGAATACTCATTACCCAGTCTCATAGTTTTTAAACATTCTTTTGTCAAGACTAATGGGTTTTATCATTTGTCTCTGAAGCAAATGGCTACACACAGTTAATATTTTATATAGTTCTTTCATGTGAGTGTGAACAGAATTAGAGCCAATCTAACTATTTAGTACCCTGTCCTGTGTGTGCCTGCCTAGCCTGGTGGATTCCCTTATTTTAGTTCAGTCCTACCTAATATTGTTTTAAATCTTTTTGGGAACACTGAGAACGTGTACACTGGGGGCACCTTGTGGCAGGAACTGGGAACAGTGCTGTGTTTAAAGGAAAGGGGGAAGACTGGAGTTGAAGGGAGGGGGGAGGCAGAAAGTTGAGTCTTTGGTTCCCTCAGCTATTAGAGGGGTGTGTATGTGGGAGTTGAGGTGACCTTATAATTACAGTGGCTGAAGATTCAGTTGTGAAGCTGGACTGTTCAGAAGAACTGAAGCAGGCTGTAAAAAATATTTTTTAAGCCAGATGGAGTTGATTCGTTACATCTAGGACACAGTTGTGATATATACAGGATTTCTTGTTCTCATTTCCTTCTCCTTCTTCATTCCTGTTTATTCTTTTAGTTCCAAGGTGGCTGGTGCCCTTGTGAGCAGCCCCACTTCCCCATTTGCTACTCACCTACTCCTTCCATCTTTCTGCAGGACTCTTACTATAATCAGAAGCCCCCTAACTCCAGTCCTGGCCAACCTGGCATGTTGTAGGTGCTCAAAATACATTTCTGGAATAAATGTGGTCATAGTTTAATATATAACTCCTACCAAACACCACAGATATTTCATAAAGTCTTCTTAGAAACATGCTTTGCCGTGAACTAATGGTGGTGACTTCAAGGTCCTTAGAGACATTGGGAACAGATATATTTATGAAGCTGAGCCCTTGGTGAAGTTCTTCCTTTACCCCGATCAATTCCTTTGGGCAGAGATTCTGAAATGAACAGCGAAACTGAAGGTCATCCTCTGCATATCTATTCAGAATCTGGCCCAGGTGTTGTATTAATAATTTTCCTTTCATTAACACTGTCCCCACATGAATACTTCTAAGGCTGACCTTCTTGAATTGAGACGGGATAGTGTGAGGAACCAGAAGCAGGTGTGTAGTTAGAAGTCTTTAATTCACCTTCTGGCATCGCCATTACCAGCAGTACAGTACGGGCGCGTCTCTTCAGTTCTTTCAGCTTCCTTTTTCTCTCTACAAAATGGTAACTGTGCAACCTGGTGTGGATTTGAAGGATCATTTGCTGTAATGGATGTGAATGTTCTTTATAAGCTGTGAAGTAGAGACAAAAACATAAAGGCATATTTAATTCTAACATTTGAATTTTCATTTCAAATCTCAGATTAGTGGCTTTCTGCCACACAAATTTTAACTGATTTGTTGATCTCTATCAGGCACTAACAGCAGAACCGTGCTGAATTTACTTCATGTGGTAGCGAATGCCTGCTCCGTGGAAGGTTGTGTGCTAAGAGTTATGGAGCTAGGTATTCACAGTGGGGAAAAAAGCACAATGTTCCTTCCCCTGGTGAATATTCAGAGGGAGAAACATATTAAACAGGAATAATTAAATAACTATAAATTTATAATTAAAAGCATGCTAGTTGCTAGGAAGGAGAACAAACTTTTGAGGAAGACACAAGCAGTAGTGAAAGTCTCACATGGAAGGAAGGAGCAGGGCAAGCTTCAGGAAGGAGGAGAGGATGCAGAGGGAGTGGTAGGTAGAATGAAGGAAAGGTAAAATATGGTGGCTGTGATGAGCAGAGCAGCAGGAAGGGGTGAGTGGGTCAAATCATAGGGGACAGGATAAGGCCACAATGGTAGGTGGGGGTCAGGTCCATATGAAGTACTATAAGCCATGGCAGGGTATGTGGCTCAATGGTAGGGATGCCTGGCATGTGTGAGGCCCAAATTTGATCCCCAGCAAAAGATGTTCAGTCTTATCAGGATTTAAAGATAAAGCCACTGAAAGGCAGGAAAGCAGGAGACTGGTAGAACTCTAGAGTCACATTAAGGAGGAATGAGCCTCACACTCTGGTGCTGTGTGATTAGGTTAGAGGTAGGCATTCTTGGAAACAAGTAGAGGAGCTGAGTCTGTTGCAGTGGTCCAAGCAAGAAATGAAGGCGAGTGTGGCTCTCAGCAGTATGCTCACCTTGTGCTTCCAGCTTTCCTTTCCCTGGAGCACAGCAGGGTTTCATTCTTCAGCCTGTTTCTAGGGTAGACATGAACCTTTCAACTGTCGCTCTGGTCCAAGGAACTGTGAATGACAACTTGAGTCTTTTCTGGAGAGAAGTAGAAGTGCAATGTGTGATTTTCTGTTCCCTATCTCCTGCCTTAATGTGAATAGAAACACATGTGAAAGTGGAGCCCCCTCCAGTGTGAGCCCTGAGTAATGAAGAGTCCCTGCTGACCTACAGTGGATGCGCGGCACCACTGAGATTTTGAGGTTCTTTGTTGCTGCAGAAGAGATTGTCTTGACTGGTACTGTGCTCACAAATAATGTTTTAGTCAGCTTTTTTTGCTGCTGTGACCAACAGACCTGACAAGAACAATTTTAGAGGAGGAAAAGTTTATTTGGCTCACAGTTTCAGAGGACTCAGTCCATGGACGGCAGGCTCCATAGCTTTGAGCTCAAGGTGAGGCACAACATCTTGGTGGAAGAGTATAGTGGAGAAAAGCAGCTTGGAATATGACAATCAGGAAGCAGAGAGAGAGAGCTCTATGCTACCAGAATAATATACACACACATATATATATATTGCCTCTAGTGACCCACCTCCTCGTGCCACTCCCAGCCTGCCTTCAGTTATCCACCTAGTCAATCCATATCAGTTTATTAATGCACTGATTAAGTTATACTGCTCATAACTCAAACTTCCTAGCATTATCTTAGACATAAACTTTTGGAAGACACTTCATATTTAAACCATAACATATGAGCATACTAATTAATTTTCAAAAAACTTCATTTTACAAATATTATAATGCCATAATGATACTCCGAGTGATAATAGAATTTTTCACCTTCTATAGTGCTTTTTACATCACTCAACACTTCTGAATTCTGTTGGTAGAATTACAGCTCACCTTTGTTTCACCTGTTTATATTATTCAGAACACTATTCTTGTGACCTTCATTAATGAAATATATCAAAATCCTGATTTTTCAAAAATAGGACCTTGGCAGGACTTTGTTTGAATTACCCCTTTTACTCATTATAGCTTATGTATTATTTGAAGCAGAGATAGAGTTGAAAATGTAGACTAAGGGAAGTTTGAATTGCTGTATTCTCTAATTTGTTTTTTGTTCGTTTGTTTGTTTGTGTTTCATGGCTGAGGACTGAACTCGGGGCTTTGCACGAGCTAGGCAAGTGCTCTGCCACTGATCTAAATCCCCAAACTCCTCTAATTTGAGTTTTAAAGTGGTGGTAAATTGTATGATTCTCCATATAAATATTAAGACTTGAAATATTCTTTTCTATTCCCGTGTCAATCATCCTCAACATAGGAAAAAGATATAATATCTGTTCTTAGTTTCATGTGCCAATAGAGTTTGTGTGTATGCATTCATGTATATATTTGTTTATTATGCATTTATATATATTTACGCATGTTTTATACACACACATATACACAAATATTTTTAGAAAGTCAAGTAAGTTCTTCCCTGCCACCTGCATGCCTATTTCTTACCCACTTATCCATGCTGTAGGAGAGAATAGGCTGTGTATTTAAAGCATTGGCCCACTCCCTGGCAACCTGTGTTCTGCGGCTTAAATGGCTTATGAGCTGCAGCAAGAACGGGAAGAGTTAATTGCTGGCTTTATTTTGTTGGGAGAGGCAGCTTTCATTTCACATTGATTTTCTGCATTTTCTGTGCCAATTTGTGACAGCTTGTTTCGCAGCTCCACATTTGTTTAAAGCTCTCTAACAGACTGATTCTATTTTTTTATGCTGTTTTTTTCCCTGTTTTTTTAAACTTAGTAGAACATGGCTTTGCACGTGATTGGGAACCCAGATAAGTCTCTCTCTGGAGACCATGATTGGCATTTCCCCCTGTCGTGCAGATGTGAAACGAGGAAAGCTAATTTTCTCATCGACTTTCTAGTTTCTATTACTCTCTGTCATTTTACATTGGTGCTCATTACAGCCATCTTCTTGCCAGATGGAAATCTGCCTACTCACTGGGTGTCTATTTTCTGCCACTCATGGATCATGACAATGTCAGACAATATGTCAGTAAACTCCCTTCAATATCCTTTTTTGCATTGGATAGATTGGTGACATTATATGAAATGCTCCATATTGGCAGGTAACTACTTTCATGCCATATTTGAGCAGGGAAGAGGCAACACCAGAAAGTCCAGCTTCCTTGAGAAAAGTTGACCATGGCAGGAGGAGAGATGAGATGAATAATGTTGCCAACACAAATGAATCATTTTATAGCTATCGTTGCTCTCTGAAAACTGAACTGGAGGTGACTAAAGTATTGGTATGCATCAACCAACACTAGAAGATCTAATTCTTGCTGAGATGATAGGTCACAGCTAGAATCCAGGCTTGGCTTAAATCAGTAGTTCTCAAAGTGTAGTTCTATTTCAGAAGAACAATATCCCTTGGGAACCAGTTAAAAATGCAAGTTTTCAGGCCCCACCCTCATCTTCCTGAATCAGAAACTCTGGATGGAGGTGGGCCCAGACATCTGTATTTTAAAAAGCTTTTTATGTGACTCTAATGCCCACTAAAGTTTGAGAACCACTGCAGAGCTAAAGTAGAAACTGGAGGATTGAGGCAGTTTGATAGGAGTGTTATTTAATTGGGTTGAGAGTTGATATAGTATCTCTTTCACTTTGCATACGTATAATGAAGAGATAATGTAATATGATCAAAATGTAAGTTTATTTTTGTTTTCCAAACTTCCTTTAAGATTTATGCACTGAATGTAGGGCTTTTGCGTTGTATGGAGAGCTCCTGGAGGCCCTCTGGACATTATGATGTAGTCTAAGTTCCATGAACACTTCAAGTCCGAAGAGGTTTCAACACAGTTGTTAGGTCCTTTCCTCAAACCTAGCTGGGCAGGATATGTATGGGAACCTGTAGTAAATAGCCTGTCTCCCTCCTCACCTCCCCCCTTTCTACTGTCTTACATTTCCCACTTACATCTTTTCACTCTGGAGCTTCCTTCACCATAATCTCCCTGTTTGAGCTCCATTGTCCTCCCGGTTAGTCCTTTGAACAAAATTCAAATAATTCCAGACTGATTCTCTCTTCCCAGAATGGTGCTAATCTGGATCATAGGAAACCCTCAGGCATCTTTGTCCAGCAGCTGTGGTCAGGTGAACTAACAGCAATGCAGCAAACGTTCTCTGGGTTCTGCTGCCTAAGATATTACTCATCCTACCCATCATTCTCTTAGATATTGGCAAACTCTAGTCTGTGAGCCAACTCTGGCATGCTTTTTGTGGATAAGGTTTTATTGGAACACTTCCATATTCATTAGTTTATGTATAGTATGTGGTTGCTTTTATGTTATAATGGGCAAGAGACAGTATGGATTTCACAGCCTAAAATATTTGCTATTTGTTTCTTTGCAGGAAAAGTTTGCTAAATTTTCTCAAGATATTGGGTGTGGAGTGGGATGTGGTGGAGTGCACAAAGGGAGGGAGAAAGAGGAGGAAGTTGAAAGTCAGTCTAGTGGACTAGACCCTAGAGATTTATGAATCTTTCTTAGGTTATCTTGAAGCATCCTAGCCCCTCACTTTTAATGAAAGTGATGGGCACATGGCAACAGCTCTACCAACAAATCCCAGTACAGAATCCTCACCCTACTTTCAAGCCCTTGATAATGTTATCCTCTTGATGTAAATGAGTTGTCCAAGAGTCATCTCTAGTCTTGGCCACCCACTTTGAAAACATACAATTTTGGCCTACTACCTCATTTTGCTGTCTAATATTTATCACCTTAGGTCCTTGGCCAAAACTCAAGATCTATATCCGATGACATTTGAATCAGATAGTTAAATACGTCTCAGATGACTTACCCAGCTCTTGATTTGGAGAAGAGGTAGGACTACTCTTGGTGAATTAAATTAATACTGAGCTGAGTATTTTCTGATACATGAAAAGGAGATAAACATAAAAGCTTTATAAGTTTGTCTACAGGTGACTTGCACTTTAATCATATCTAAAGTCCACATCAGACCTTCATATCAAACCTAAACTATTGCATGGCATATCAGAAAATCCAAGCCCTGCTCTGCCTCCTTCAACCAGGTTCAAGGTAGATCCTGCTGATCACTATTCTGATGTGTCATAGGCAAGTCACCTGCCTTCCAAACTCTGATATGTAAACTGACCTGTAACTTCTTCCACTCAAGCATTTCATTTACTATTTATGTATCTATTTCTTAGCATGGTTGAATTTGCTTTATAGAAATATTTGTCCTGTATCATTTTGGAAATGATGGAGACACAGACTCATGTTCCATGAAAATAATCTATCCCACTTGCTAATCAGGAGAACATATCTCAAATTCCACTTGAGATGAACAAAAATAATAACATAAAGTGACTGTGCTGGTTCCATCAGATCACATAAAGTCTCTAATCCCAGCACTTGTTGTAGTGACTGATTGTATCAGCATGCAGATGGGCTGGTTTGCTGAGCAAGCAGTAATCAAAGTAGCTGAACCCTGAACCCATGGGATTATTTTAAAAATTTTTTTATTAAGGAGTTAGTTATTGTATAATCATAAATGCATATAAATTAACAATATGATATGCATATATTCTTGAACCAGAATTACCCCCACTGAGATTATTTTTAATACTCAAACCCAGGAGACGATATGGTGGATTTAACAGAAGTGGAAATCCCACAGCAAAACTCACTGATATTCTGCTCAGTGTTTGATTTTTCTAGTGGTGACTAGGTATTTCGAAAATGTATAGTTTTTAAAACAACTTAAGGATGGTGTTTGTTACTGTTTTTCATATTGCCAGTGGAATGATGGTAGCATAGCTAGTAGTAAAAAAAGATTTTTTTCATCTGTAATCATTATATATGTTCTTCAACATTTTTATTAAACCCTGATTTTCCTCAATCTTCTTAGGCTTATGTCCAGTATGATTTATTTTGTACCAACATGATATAAGCTTGTGTGCTAATTTACATAGTTAGAGTACAAGGCAGAGTGTTAGGAGAAAGTGAGACATTTCTTCATTACTAATTCCCTGGTCATTCCCCTCTAGCATGAGCTCTGAAAATACTAGCTATCTTATATCCTCAAGTTGTTTTTAAAATTTATTCACAGGTTTTGAAGCTTGGCTAGAGGTGAAAATGCTTTCTTCTAAGGTTTAGAATAATTATCTAAATAAGCTCCTGATATAAATGCTTTCGAATATATTTTACACAAACACACACACACACACACACACACACACTTATATAAATTAACCCTAGAGGGAGACTCTGGTACAGATTTTCTTGTTTTAACTATGCATTTGTAATACTTTTTCATAATATTTTCAGTTCTTCAAAATTTTGAATTTTCTGCAATATGAATAATTATGGATGTTCACTGCTATTATGTTTCAGTAAGTCCTTGCATGTACACCTTATATACTATGACTTTTAACATCTTTGCTACAAAGGTTCTCAATTGGTTCTTATGACTCAAAATCCACAGAGCAAATCTCTACTCTAAGAACTGGAGCAAAATGGCAGCGTTTGTTAGTACAAATGCTGATGTGTATTCTCTTGAAGCAAAGATTCATAGAACTCCTACTATTGTGAAGCACGATTCTTGATGCTAAGGATATCTGAGCATTAAACGGATACCAAAGCTGTGCAGATTGAGCCTTAGAAATACTCATGACTTCCATGTAATGTTTTACACAGGTTATCTGGCATATAAGATAATTCACATGAAATTATATTTTGCTTCCTAGTTATCTGGGTCATTTCTATCTCCTTTATTCCTTGAATTATAAGCAGCCCACCATTAACTGGGAGTCTTTTTATTCTGATAGAAGAAAAATTATATAAATGCACATATAATATTTTTGGTGGATTATGGTACTGGTGCCAAAACAGAACTACATCATCATCATTGTCATTGTCATCTCTGTCACCCCCTCACCCTTCCCTCTTCCCTTTCCCTTCCTCCTCTTCCTCCTCCCCCTCCTCCTTCTTCTTCAATATAGACAATAACCAGACTTCTCTGGCTTTTTAACTATGTTCTTTATTCTTTGTTCTTTTTGTCCATTTCTAAATAGTATTAGTTTTCCATTCGCAAAGTGGCTGTGGTTTATTTTTTTCAATTGTCACATCAATTATAAATATAGCTTTTGAAGTGCAGGTACCTAAATAGATAATTAAAATATACCAATATTTCATCATTTGAGAAATCTAATTGAAGTATTAAAACATATTTCATTAATATCTATCCAGTCTATGAAATACAGTCATTGTAATCATTACTAGTCTGATTGATAAATCAGATGAACAAATAGAATTTCATACATAGAAATGAGCATCTCATGAATACAGCAAAAATTACTCTGCTGTTCTCACACTTATCTCATTTCTTTATTCTGTGCCCTTCTTCTGGAAGCAAAGCAGTGCTGCAGCTCTGTATTTCCTACATCTCAACCTGAGGCTGCATCTGAGATTGACTCTGCCTCTGGAAGCAGAGCAGAGAACTGAATTTGAAGTGCTACAGCTTCGTTTGGGAATCCATACATTTGAATTCAAACCCTCAATTATTTCAGATTATCCTTTAAATTATGTTCCCATTTCCCTATTCATAAGCCTACAACCATAAAGTAGATGCAGCTAGCATCTCAGGGTGTTATTCCTTTCAATGTATTTATCAACATATTGGTTTTGGTGCATGATAAAAATTCATTCTTTGTTTATAATGAAGAGTCTCAGTTCTGTTTCAAGAAACGTTTGAAACATCTGAGTTTCACTCAACCAGGATAGAGTCCTTATGAGAATGGGCACCTGCTGGACAGGGGAACGGCTTTGCAGGAAAGAAGAGAGAACACCTGGAAGGTGTCCCAGAGAGATGCTCACACAAGTGTGCTATCCCTGCTGGCTTGTGACCAGAGCCTTAGGGAGGGAAGAGGTGGACAGCAGGAACTCTCGGGCAATAGGCAGAGTTCTAAAGCACAGAACTCATAACAGATCTTCATGTCCACCATGCAGCTGCAGCCTTCTCCCATCTCATGAACTCTCATGCAACACAGCGCTGTTTCCTTGTTGGTCACAGTGTTACGGAAGGAGGGAGTGTAGAATATAACATGATAAAAACGTGGAAAGGGACTTTAGAAGTCATTCAATGTCATTTGTATGCCAGGCACTTATTTAGGTGCTGGTGTTTCATTAATGGGAAAGGCAAATAAGGTCCCTACCTGGATTGTGCCAGGTCCCTACCTGTGAGCTACCTACCTGGATTGTATGTGTGCTACCGATTGAGCTCAGGATTCTCTGTCACTGAGATACATGCCCAGCCCTTTTTAATTTTTTTTTTAATCAAAAAAGTTTCTGCTAAGCTGCAGAAACTGACCTGGAAATTGTGACCTTCCTGCCTCAGTTTTCCAAGTAACTGCAACTATATGGATTTTATAATCTAAGAAAGTGAGCAAATAACTTTAAAAACCAAGAAAACACTAGTCATTCATAAATGTTAAAGAAAAATAAGATCATGTGATATTAATTAAGCAGTGTTTTGTTTTATTTTATTTTATTTTTTTGTACCTGAGATTGAGCCCAGGGACACTTAACCACTGAGCCACATCCCCAATTCATTTTATTATTATTATTATTTTATTTTGAGAGAGGTCTCAGTAAGCTTCTTAGAGCTTTGCTAAGTTGATGAGGCAGATTTTGAACTCACAATCCTCTTGCCTCAGCCTCCCGAGTTAATGGGATTACAGGTGTGCACCACCGTGCCAGACTAGGCAGCCACTTTAGATAAGACCGCTCCACTGAGGAAGCACATGCGCTGATATCTTATGGAAAGAAAGCAGCCAGTGATGTGAAAGTGTGCAGGAAGCTGAAGATCATTTCCAGGCAGAGGGAAGAAGTACAATGGCCCTGAGCTGCAAAAAGGCTTTTTATGTTTAGGCATAGAGGAAAAGTCATATGATTGGGGTAGAGCCGGGTAAAGAGAGGGTAATTGGCCAAAGATTGGACAGGATGGCAGGGCCCATAACATGAGACCTTGTAGGCCAAGATAAGGATCAAGTATGAGTTCCACTTTTTAAAGACAGAAAAGTTGAAGCTCAGAAAGGCATCTTGAATGTGGAGTTTACTGGCAACTGGTTGCTAAGATGTCCGCTATGTCTATTATACTCCCCTTCCTGCTGAGGTTAGGGTTCACTTATATTGTTGTTAGGTATAATGATTATAAAATTCCAATGGGGGTGTCATATCACCACTCACATGAAATTATTGGCAGAAATGTTGTTAAGAAATAAAAGGGGCTGGAGCAGTGGTTCAGTGGTTAAGGAACTTGCTTGGCATACACGAGTACATGAGTTCAAACCCCAGCACCACGTACACAACAAAGTATCCGAGGAATGAAAGTCACATGAAAAACTAAATAAAAAATTGCTTCTCTCTGTTTCTCTTTCACTGCCCCCTCTTTCTTAAAAGAAAATAAATAAATAAAATAAAAGAAGTGAGAGCATTCCCAGGGATAGTATGACGGTGGAAAACCTTCATTGTCCTCTTAATTCTAAATGGTGGAGAATTATACATATTTCTTCATAGGTTAGACTAAAATACATGCAAAACCCACAAACACAAACAGATATACAAACCAATGTGTGTGAAAAAAAGGTAAAATCACCCCAATTAAACTTCTGATTTATTTTCATTTTCAATGTCATACCCAGTATCTCCTGTGGAGTGTTCCTAGGGCCAGGTTGAATCTACTAGCAGGATTGAGAAGAGGGAGCAGGCAGGGTTTTCTGGTTGGTTTGCAACAGATGGATGCATATTTACAATATTAGCATCACTTGGTGGTGACAAAAATGTGTTCAAGTTGCCTTTAACTTCCATCTATCCATTTACTCACTTGTGAACACTTATTAAGGAATGGTTTCTACCTGAAACTGACAGTGTCCTCTTCTTTCATCTTGAAGAACTTCCATTAGCATTCTTGTAAGATAACATCTAATGGAAATAAACTTCCTCAGCTTTTGTTGACAAAGAGTCTTTATGACTCCTCATTTTTTTTAAAGACAGAGAGAGAGAGAGAGAGTGAGAGAGAGAGAAAGAGAGAATCAATTTTATTTAGTTTTTCATGTGGCTTTCGTTGCTCCAACATTTCATTGTGTACATGGTGCTGGGGTTTGAACCTCTGTCCTCATGCATGCCAGGCAAGTGCTGTAACCACTGAGCCACTGCTGCAGCCCGGCCCCTTCATTTTCAAAAGACAGGATATTGCTGTGTGCAGTATTCTTGGTTGGCAGTTTTTTTTTTTTTCAGCATTATAAATATATCCTCCCATTCCCTTCTGTGTTCTCACACAAAGAAATCATAAGTATTGAGGTGATGGAAATGTTAATTAGCCTAATTGGATCTTTGTACAATGTGTGTATGTGTTGAAACATCACATTGTATCCTATACATATATGAGATTATTATTTGTCAAACAAAAAATAAAATTTAAAACAGAAATAACTTGTATACAGAACAGCTTATTAGCATTGTTAAGTCTTCAGTGCTTCATAAGATGGTCATTGCTATTCAGATTTAAATTGGAGTATCACAGTGTGGAAACTAGTTCAATTAAGTGAAGTGAATTACTTAACAAAGCTGATATGTAACAGATGTACGAAATGGATCTCAGCATATCTGGCTTCTGCTCTGTTCACTTATCAAATATTTGTGGAGCACATGTCCAAGGACTCTGTTGAGCTCTGAGAGCAGAAGTGAGGCAACAGACATGGTACCATCATGAAGCTGGCTTTACTGAAGAATCTTCCAGCTATGCAGAAACAGCTCAAAGAAAAGAGAACACAGGGAACAGATTCTCTCCTATGCAGTTTTTCAAAGAACAGGTCAAGATGGTGCATACGCCAGGATCATCTGGCATATGCAGTACCGGAGGCTGTTATTTCTCTTCTGCCAACTGAATACTGGTACTGTTACCCATTCATTAGCCATAGAAGAGGCTTTTCTGGGCAGATTGATCATCTCACAATCACATCTGAGGCAGGAAGATGTTTACTGGGTCTTTCTCTCACCTCCCCATGTGGGTAACTGGGAAGTGTGACTTGCTTTTGTGTGAAGATAAATGGCAGATGTGGCACCACTGCACCATTTGTAGATCTAGCATTTTGCCCTTTGTCCAGTGAGGTTGTCTTACTGACCATAGATAGGTGAGAGAAGAGTATGGGTTAGTAAAAAAGGAAGATTATCTCTTAGAGTTAGACTGATCTGGGTCCAATCTTCAGGGGTAAAGCTAAAGTGTCAGCTGGGCTAATTCCTTCAGAAGCACTAGAGAAGAATATTTCCCTTCCTTTTTGCAGCTTTGGGGACTGCTAGAATTCCTTGGCTCATGAATTCATTATTCCAGTCTCTGCCTTCATGATCAAATAGAAATCTTGTCTCTGACCTCTGATCCTCCTGCTTCAGTCCTTTAAAAGATCTTGTGATTACATTGAGTACAGCTGGATAATCCTAGATACTGTCTACCTCTAAAGAGTATCAGTCACATTTTAGAAGTACTTTGTACCAGGTGTTATGGGTTAATTTCTGTCTGCCAAAAAGTGAATATAGCATTATTTAGAATTAGGATCTTTATAGATGTGACAATGTTAAAATCAGATCATACTAGATGGCCTTATTCCAATGACCAGTGTCCTAAAAAGTCAGGAAATTTGGTCACAGACACCCAAAACCAAATGAAGAGACATAGAAAGAAGTTACACAAAAGCAGAATGCCATGTGACAACAGAGGAAGAGTTTGGAGGGTTGTGTCTACACAAGGGAGTAAAGAGAGGCCAGGGATTGTCAGTCACCATAGGCATGAGAGAAAGTCATGGGATAGATTTTCCCTGGAGGCCTCAAAGAGGAATCATACTGCATACACCTTCATTTTGGATTTGTGGCCTCCAAAACTTAGTGAAGAAATTTCCAGTCTCTTAAGCCACCAGTTTGTTATGGCAACTCTAGGAAACGAATACACCATGTAGAATAGCATATTCATGAGTTCTGGGAATTAGGACCTGAACATCTTTGTGGAGCCATTATCCAGTCCACCTGCTGCAGGGAGGCAGTGCTTTGTCCTTCCACTTCTCTTCCCCAGGGCAGAACTCTCTGGTAATTAGAACTAAAAGATAAGCCATACTAAAAGTGACAGTAAGTAAGGCACCCTAAAACATCACTCTTATTCTAGGTTGGAAAAACAAATTCCAAGTCCACTTACTCCACCATGTACACATATGAGGAGCAGGAGGAACTATGAATGGCACGGGGCTAGACCTGGGTACCCTCTGGGACGTTACTGCATAGGACATGCATCTGGAAGGACAGATAGTAGGATTCCATTTTTAACATTCAGCATTCTCATGCACTACTTAAAAACATGGCCCAAGGGGGGTATCTTGAGGGTAAACCTATATATATAGTTTCATTAGAAGCATGTTTGATTGTTCAACAAATAAATTTCTTATAAAAAATTTTAAAAAAACCCCCAAAACATGGCCTGAGAATGTTTTGGCCACTCCCCCATCCATTTCATAAAAATATTTCTAGGAAAAGAGAATAAAGGGATGGATAAAAGAGTTTGGTATCTTTCTGTAAATAACCCCTTCACTCATTGGCAGAAGAGGAAAAAAAATGCTATTGTCTGACGACTGATATGGAAACTTAGTATCAAACATTTAATAAACTTTCATTAATAGCTTGTAGTTAAAAGCTATATTGTTAAAAACTATCTTCTGTCTTTCCCCATACTCTAGATGCTTGAGTATCCAACTATCCTTCATATCCAATGAATATCTTCTCTCTGTTAATTTTGGGAAGATGAGAAGCATATGTCCTGATTGGTAAATATTCCCATGATGAGGGATATTCTTCAGGCATAAATTATGTGTAATATCTCTTTTCCATTTGGTGTCACAGAACACTCAGACCATGATGCGTCTAAGCTGACAGATGTCAGCATGCTTTGGAAAGTAAAAAGAAATAATATGTAATTATAAAAGAATATTGAGTAGACAGAACCAGTGGGGCTTATTCTTTGTTGAGAAACCAGAACAGGGAATTTGGCAATCATGGCATGTTGGAAACACTCTATCGTGCATCTCATAAAGTACAGAGGTGACAGGTTGCTTGGTAGACATTATGTGGTGGGGAAATTTGTACTAGTGACAAAATGTAGAGGAGCCTCTCTGGTCCCTGATTCCCATCTCCACAGCTGGACTAGGCTAAATGCTCTTCACTTGAGCAGATGCAGAGCTGGTACAGTCAGGAAGTTGAAGCTTTAGCTTCCATTCTGTATCAAATCTTTCCTGTACCAAGTGCAGAGTTCAGAAGTGAACAGCAGTGGCAGTATTTAGTTAACAGTCGTGGAGTGCTTAAGGGTAACAGGCAATGTACTTTACACATTAATATTTTCCTCAAAAGGAGACTGAGGACAAGTAATTTGCCCAGGATCATGGAAAATAAATATCAGAGGCAGGACTTGAATCTAAGACTTCCTAACTCCGAAGGCTAAATTTTAAGCCATTTTACTATTGTTTCCCATGGAAATTAATGAACTGTTTTAAATAAAATGCACTTAGTTTTGGTACTTCCTTTATAAAATGTAATATGAAAATTATGGTAGAATTAAGAGAACACTGAAGCATGGTTTTCTACAGACCGCATTTTGCTGGAGATTGGAGTCAATTCAGGCCAACGAGAATGTTGTGAGCTGAGAAGACTTTTCTAGGACCCCGTGATGTTTAGAAAATTACTTTCCAGGATGTCTTAATGCCTGCTGTCACAGCATGCATCTCATTCCTCTTGTTCTGTCCTCCGTAGAGATGGAGATCTGCCAGTAACTAGTTTTGTAAAATCAACTTTCGTTGTAATTGAAAACTCTTCTTCAGACCCCTGTCTTGGTTTTGTTTTTTTTCTCTGTGGCACATGAGAAGCCTCTTCCTGCTAAGATGGGGACTTAGATTCTCTGCTTTTCATAGCTCACCAGGTAGCACTGAACTTAAAGCTCCAGGGCCAAGCATTCTAGAAAACATCACATCTGCAGGAAACTGCTTCCCTGAAGATGCTTGTTTGGTATGGCTTTTGTTGGAAAGTGGGTCTGTTTCCTCATGCAATTGATTGGGGTGCAGAAGGGATCAGTGGGGATTTCCAGTAGAATGAATGGAAAGACCCAGGGAAAATAGGACTCTCCCCCGAGTAGTCATTTGGAAGTCATTGGTGGTACTAAGCCCAACTAGAAATCCCTGTCATTTTTGAGATTTCAATGGAGTGGATAAAAACAAAGCTGAATTTGACTATTTGTAGGACAGATTTGCTGAGACATAGTAAAAAAATTATCGATAAGCTATTTAATGCTGGTAAAATACAGTGCTCACTGTTCATAATGATGTTGTAAGTACCTTGTAAACAAAGCAAACTGTTTGCATTAGCAAATGGTGTGACTATACTAGCCCTCCTGCCTGACCACAAAGGGAATTATTTAGATAACCAGGAAGCGCTCTGAGAATCCTCAAAGCTATTTCAGCCTAATAAAAGGAAACTCATACCAAGCACACAGTGTTTTAGTTTGGACAAGGCTGTTCTAGCCCTAAGCAGCAGTTGAGAGGCAGCAATTGATGTTTTCCCAATTGATGTTTTCCCTTTGTGAGCCACAGTTAGTTAGTTCCTTAGTTTGTCTCAAATTTATTGTCACTGAAAGATGTTAGTTTGTTACAATATGCCAACTCAAGGGAAAAAATATCCCTTAAAGGTCAGATAGTTATTAATGATTTGAACCAAGGAAAGAAATGTAAAATCAGTTGTGAGGTAGGGTGTCTTTGAATGCTTTATCAATGATCTGTTCTTGAAACCTCCATTTATAAGTGATACTTTTTTTCTTTTTTGTCAAAAGGCAAAAATTATCCCCTCCTGGTTATCCTGTGGTCCAGATGCAGTAGTTATGGTTCATCTCATTCCAGAATAGCACATGCATCACATTGTTGCACTCAATCAGTGGGCCCAGCTTCATGAAAGCCTGGCCAGCAACGGTCACTTGGAAGCAGCCAATGGAGGAGTAAGCGCAGCTTGATGGAAGGTGCAGAGTCAAAGCTGTTGGACAGCAAAGGGCAGCACATTCAGGCAGAGGTTGTCCAACCAAGTCACTCATGTGTCAGTTGATACAAGTCCCTGGAATATTTCTTCTACCTGCCGTAAGCCTCTCAGTGAGGTTGTATGTCAGGAAAATTCACTGGTCATTCTCAAACTTAATACCTCCCTGAATTTGGAGGCTGAAATTATAGTATTCCTGATCCACTTCCAATATATAATGGGTACAAAGATAGGAGATTTAGCCATTTACAGGTAGGACTTGCTTCCCTTGGCCCCCAGGTTAGAACTGTGTTGATTCTCACAACTCAAGACGTTGGCTTTGCTTTTTGTAAAAGGAAAAACATTTTTTTGAACCAGATTTTAACCAGATTCATATCTGGTTTTAAATTTTTGCATTGGTTGTACACCACTGAATCCTGTTTTGTTTCATGATCAAAAAAGACTCAACGGAAGTATATTATAGGTTAGGAGTTCTATTCATGATATGTACATAAGTGAACAGCTTCCACTAATGGAAGCTTTCACAATTCTTGGGACAGCTATGTATTCATCATTCATTCAACAAACATTCTTTGAGAACCAGGCACAGCACTAGATGTCTGGGAGACTTTCATGGTGCTGTGGCTGCTCAGACAAGACTGGAGAGAGGGCATGGTTACCTAGGTAAGGGTGAGGAGAAAGGGCGTCCCAGGAAGAGGCACTGATGTATGCCAAGCTCACTAATGGAGAGGGAACATGGCATGCCTCAGGAAGCTTTGCAGTGGTGGCTGGATCCAAGGCTGCAAGGAGGTGACTGAGAAACACGGCTGAGCTTCACCCTTCGCAAGGATCTGGCAAAGCAAAGAGCAGTTGTCTTAGGCTGTTTGTCTGCCTGGTTGCTGACGAAGGAGGTCTTGACTAGCTTCTTCCCAAATATCATGTCCAGAACAAGATAAATATTTAGTTTATGCAGTTATTAAATTACTCTTTCTCCATGATACTACCTACTAAATTGATTTCTATAAAAAAACAGAAATTAATACTGCTTCTCTATTTCATTTGACTTCCATGATATCCTACATACAACTCCTTATTTAACTGGAATGCTCCCAGAGGACTATTTGTAGAGAATTTCATTTTTTTTCTCCTTATGGAATATAGAAAATAATACTAAATAATACAATAGATTTTCAGCTTTTCCAGTTCCCTCTAGCAACCTTATGTGTGTTCCCAAGTTGAACTTATTCTGCTATTCACTCTGGGCTTGTTCATTAGTTCTGTGACATTTGGTCTTTATCCTGCTTGATCTGATGTGTTGAGATCCCCAAGTTCTCAGCCTGTGTTGTCATGGTAATAGGGAATGGGTACTAATGTACTTTTGGAAAAATGAAGTTTCACAAATCCTATTTTTCTTAAAGCCTTGATCATGCCTATAAGCACAAGAAAAATAATTATCTTGGGCTTGTAATACTTTGATGACTTGTTTTTTTAAGAGAGAGAGAGAGAGAAAGAGAGAAGCAATTTTATTTAGTTTTTCATGTGGCCTTCATTGCTCCGACACTTCATTATGTACATGGTGCAGGGGTTTGAACCTGTGGATTTGCATATACAAGGAAAGCACCATAATCACTGAGACACCACTCCAGTCCCTGGAACTTTGGGG
>PVKS010037280.1:0-18743 GCA_004027875.1 Aplodontia rufa | reverse complement strand
TGACTTCCTTAACAAGACTCCCAAAGTGAAAGAATTAAAGTCAAGAATTAATGAATGAGATTCCATTAAATTAAAAAGCTTTTGCTCAGCCAAGGAATTGGTCAAAACTGTCAAGAGACAACTCAAGAATGGGAGATAATCATGGCCTGTGATTCCTCTGACAGGGGACTAATATCCAAAATTTACAAAGAACTCAAAACTCTGGATATCAAAAGCACAAGCAATCCAATCAACAAATGGGCCAGAAAGCTAAACAGAAACTTCTCAACAGAGGAAATCAAGCAAGCCAATGAACACATGAGAAAGTGTTCTAAATCACTAGTAACCAGAGAAATGCAAATCAAAACCACATTAAGATTTCACCTCACTCTAGTCAGACTGGCAAAGATGAAGAACACAAGCAGTAACAAATACTGAAGGGGTTGTGTGGGGTGTATAGGAATACCTGCACCCTGTTGGTGGAACTGCACACTGGTACAGCCACTCTGGAAAACAGTGTGTGGGGGCTCCTCTGTTGGGGATTGACCCCAACATGAGGCCCAGCTGGCTTGTAAAAGAATTGGTGTAAACAACTGTAAGGGGCCCAGCTGGCTTGTAATTAGCAAATTGCCTGACAGCATGACTAAGCTACTTGGCCACTCATTTGTTACAATTGGAGAAACGTGTTTGCACTGTACCCCTATTGGTTGTTGTAATGGATAAATAAAGAGAGTAGCAACTAGTCAGGGGAGAAAGCAGTCAGGAGAAAGAAGAAAAGTGTAGAGTCAGAGAAGCCGAAGCACAGAAGTATAGACCCAACGAAGCAGCAGCAGCAGCAGCAGAGACGGCGGAGAGATCAGCAGCGGTAGAAGATGCAGGTAGTAAAAGCCTCGGCTACAGAAATAGGGACTCTAAATGTTAATAGCCTTGACTCAAAAAGAGGGAAGGTGGGAAGTGCTTGGAGGCCTTTAGCGGAGGTAAAGGGAGAAATAAAGTGCTTGGAGAACTTAAGACCAGTGGGTCTATTTTAATCTCAGTCAAAAGCTGAATGAGAGCCGTCCGGTTCCTGCCGGCCGGGACCAGATACTCCTCAAAAAAACTAGTGTTGGATCCACCGTATGAACCAGCTACGTCTCTTCTGGGTGTTTTTTCGCGGACGGGTTAGAATCAGCGTATTACAATGACACAACAAAATCTATATTCATAGCAGCTCAATTTACAATAGCTAAATTATAGAATCAACCCAGATGCCTCTCACAGGATAAATGGATCCAAAAGCTCTGGTATATATATATAATGGAGTTCACTCAGCTATGAGAAGCAATGATATTGCATCTATTGAAGGAAAAAGGATAGCAATGGAAGAAATCATGCTGAGTGAAGTTAGCTAGACCCAAAGATTTAAGGGTCCAATGTTTTCCTTCATTTGTGGAGGCTAGAGTTAAACCCAGGTTTGGGTGAAAGGTAGTCAAACTCATGTATTCAAACCACCATGGGCATAGCAACACATAATCTAGGGGAATCATAGACTCATATGGGGGTTGGGGGAGTTGGCAGAGGTGGGGGAATGGGAGAGGGAGGACTCTAGGGAGACAATCAACAATGAAAGCATACTCTTTACTGCCCCCAGAAGTCAAATAATATTTATGCAGTCATTTAATTCCGGAAAATTCACAATCTTATAGATAGATAGATAGACATTTATCTGTTATAGCAGCGTAATATAGAAGAATCAAGAGACTAAGGTATTGGTGATGTGGGGGTAACTATGGTCTAGGATCAAATGTGTATCATATTGTTACTTTATACACATTTATGATCATACAACAACTCAAGTGCTTAATAAAAAATTAAAGAATAATGTGATCCAATAAAAAATTAATTGCTAAAGGAGGAGGGTGGTCTATTCATTAGATCAGGAAGTATGAGTGATCTTTTAGTTGCTTTAATTTCCTGATGCTTATATAGAACTGTAATTACATTCAGTTCACTAGAAAATTAAGGGCATAAAGAAATGGGAGGCTTAAGACAATTGCATATACTTTTGTATGTACAAATTCTTCCAGATCTTGAGTTCATCCATAAAACTAATGCAGAGCTAGCTTTCATACAATTTTACCTACCATCCCCACTGTCCTGCCCAAACCCAAACTATTTCTGTGCCAAGCTGCATGGTCAGGGGCAGAAGAAAATAGAGTAGGTATTTTTCTGAGCATGCTGATGGAAGGAAGCCCTCAAAATTCTGTATGAAGTACCGGATATTTAGTAAAGCAATTTAGCATAGCAATTAATTGTTTGGAATCTGAACTCTCAGTTTCTGCCATATACTAGCTGTGGGAATTTACGCAGGTTTCTTAACCTCTCTGTACCTTATTTTCCTGATTTGTGTAATGTCATTATAATAGAACACATCTCAAAGTTTGTTGTGAATATACAAGCACTTAGGATAGTATCTGGTACAAGCTAAGCTTTGTATAAGGGAACCTAAGAAAATCTCTAAAGGAAATGAGAACCCATATATCAGAATATGAAATAAAGGCAAGACCCTTTTGGACATGTGGAAGAGGATAAATAGCAGGTCCTAAAAGAATATAGATTCAGAATACAACCATTTTAAGCTTCATTTGACTAAGAGTTACCTTAAATTCCTAGGAAGAAAGAATGGGAAATTAGCAACCACAAGTTAATGAATTCTGACAGTTTTGCTCACATTCTCTGTGTAGAAAACCATACCTGCTTCTTCCATTATGAAGAATCTTTATTCTAAAGCACTTTTGTTTAACCCCCTCAAAACTCTTCATTAAAGAGCCCTCAAAGTCCAGTACTATTATTGACAGGATGCAAACTGGTGGATATTGTTTGAACAGTAGAGTTAGATTATGGGTTTTCCACAAGGGCAAATGACAGTGTCATCATAGAGGAAGTTGCTTTGACAAGGCTTATTCCTGTCATATGCAGTATGACTTGCAGTGGAAGATAATTCTGATCACTTTCATATTCACTAAATAGTCTATCTTTGGGGAAGAAAAAAACCTGATATTGGAAAACCAGGACACAAAAAGTTTTATTCCCACCACTGTCATTGCTACTTTCTGAGAACAGGTAAAGGATTCTCTGTCATTCTGTTTTGTTATTTGGATGAGTTTCTCATTCTCATTATCATGGATTCTAAGTTGCTTGAAAAGTCTAAGAGAAAAGATAAATGAATTATTAAGAAAACTATTAACTACATTGTGGCTGGGAGTACAGCCTGGTAAAAACATTTGCCTAGCATATGTAAGGTTCTGGGTTCAATCTCCAGCACGAGAAAAGAAAAGGAAAGAAAAAACCATTAACTGTATTGCACTTACTTTTTCTTTGCATTAGTCCATCAACATTTTAGTTTCCACTTACAAATGATAATAGCAAGTTAAATGCTTGAACACATTTCTACCAAGATCATTTTGGAATATCAATAAAAATGTTTATCTTGACTTTGTGGTAATGGAGCAGTCTTGAATTCTGTTGGGTTGAGAGCAACCCAGTGTGGTGGAAGACTTTTGCTAGAGGAGTCTGACTGATTGACTTTATCATAATGTAATTTTATGTCTCCTCTGAAACAGGCATGTTAATGAGTTCATGTTATCTGAATCATATAAATAAATAATAAGTAAATAACAGAATGATATAGGTTATGAATTTTATTCTAACAAACAACTGTTGCATAATATTTGTTATATTCTAATTTATTTGTTAAAATATTAAGAAAAATAGATTTCTACTTAGATTGCAAGATTTGATTTGTAAATATTACCTCTTGTAAACATTATCTCCTTTTCATAAAGTGAAAAAAATGATCTTGCTTATGACCCTCTCTTCCCATTTACTGGTAGGACCTGCAGGATGGGAACTTGTCTTTGTGGTCTCAGAACCTAATGCAGTACTTTGCACTAAATAAGTGCTCAATAAATGCTTTTACACATTGCTGCCTCTATTGCATAGTATTTATTCTCTTGAATTGGTATTATTGGTAGAAATCAGTCCAAGATATGCATTCCAGGCTATAAATGATTGCTAATGTAATATGTCAAGTTAGCCTGTCTCAAGCACCATTCGATACCACATATTGAAAGTCATAGACACCAGCCTAATTTAAGAGTTCAGTGATTCAAAGACATGAATTGTACATGATGGTTTTCTTCTCCCAAAGTCCCCAAACACAGGGGTAGAGGTGATCTTTCTCTCTGTCACATTTCTAAATAATGTGCCATGAGCTTCACAAGACCTCAGGATCCAGGGTAGTTTTCATAAACAAGAGTGTGGAAGAGCCTTTCAGATGTGAGTACAGCAGTCTTTCACGATATTGAGTAGGAAAGTACTTCTGTACCTATTACAATGTCCCAGACCAGAGACAGGATTGCTGTGTTGTATAAACATGGATAAGCACAATGAATAAATGTAGCTAGTTTAATTAATTCACACTTTTGTCTAAAAACTCACATATTCCTCAAGTTTCAGTGTTTAAAAATTGACATTTTTGAGCCAGGCACAAAGATGCACACCGGTAATCCCAGCTACCCAGGAAGTTGAGACTGGAGGATAGTAAAAGGTATCCTGGGGCAGAGACCTTGTCTCAAAATAAAAAAGGAAAAAAGGAAAAGGTTTGGGTATATAGTTTAGTGATCTAGCACCACTGAGTTCAATCCCTAGTATCACAAAAAAAAAATAATATTTTGAAGTATATTCCGTAAAATAGTACTTTAAAACTTAGGAAAATAGCTTTTTAAAAGCTATTTCAAGGCACACCTACAGGGTGATATTGATTATCCAAAATACAGAAGAGGCTCTGAAAATTCACCATTTGCTCAATTGGGGCCAGAGTTCAGAGATCTGTGGCAGGGTTATTCCCAAGACACCTGATGACATTATGGACTAAAGATTTCTACCTTGGATTAATTCCTAATTGTGTAACTTTGACCAAGAAATATCTGACTCCTCATTATTGGTTTATGTTAGTCAAAAATAATCAGTTCCAATGGAGGGAATCATGCTGAGCAAAGTTAGCCAAATTGAGAATCAAGGATCAAGTGCTTTCTCTCATTTGTGGAGGCTGGAGCAAAACCCTGGCTTGGGTGAAAGGTTGTCAGACTAATGTATTAGACCCAGCAAAGGCATAGAAACACATAATCTGGGGGAACCAGAGATATATGCAGGAGGAAATGGGGAGAGGAGAGATGCAGGAGGAGAGAAGGAGGGAGTATAGGCAGGGATCTAGGGAGGCAATCAACAATGTAACACACTCTTTACCCCCCTGAGAATCCAAATAATACTTATGCAATTATTTAATTCTAGATAATTCACAACCTAAACATTTATGTTGCTTGTAGGTGTGAAATATAAAAGAATCATGAGACTGGGGTGGGGGTAATTCTGATTTAAGAACAAATGCAGGGCTGGAGTGGTGGCTCAATGGTTTCGGCGCTTGCCTGGCAAGCACGAGGACCCGGGTTCAAACCCCAGCACCATGTATACAACTAAGTGTTGGAGCAACAAAGGGCATGTGAAAAACTAAATAAAGTTGTTTCTCTCTTTCTTTAGAAAAAAAAAAGAACAAATGCATATCATATTGTTACTTTATATGCATTTATGATTGTACTATAACTCAATTTTTTAAAAAAAATCAGTTCCAACTTGCATGACATTATCGTTTTGGTGTGGTGTTTTATAGCTCTGTGCTGAGGAGAATTTTGAGACTCCATCTAAGCTCTATAAGCAAGTGCTATGGTCACTCAGCCCTATCTGCCAAGGACCTTTGAAGAGAGGGGTACTATATTTTGGTTATCCTTTTCTAAAGTAATTTTAAGGTTTCTTCTAGCTCTAGAAATCTAATTCTGTATATAAATATGACAATATGTCAGTGATATGTTATCAATTAAAATTATAATTACATGTAAGTTTTTGTGTTTACATATTTCACTATAGAAAAGTTTCTGGAAAGGTATTCATTGAATTGTTAACATGATAGTCTGTGACATATACTCAAACTTGGATTTATTATTTACTAGTTGAAAAGCGTTAACTTGCTATTTTTAATCTTTATTTTCTAAATTTTCTTCAGGGGTCATGTATTGCTTTTGTTTGGCAGGATATCAGGGTTGAACCAACTGAGCTGCATCCTCAGCCCTTTTTTATTTTTTATTTTGAGTCAAGGTCTTACTAAATTGCTTAGGGCCTCACTAATTTGCTGAGGCTGGCTTTGAACTTGCGATCCTCCTGCCTCAGCTTCCTGAGTTGCTGGGATTACAGGCGTGTGCCACTGTGCCCAGCTTCATGGATTGCTTTTGTAATAAAATTGTAAAACTTCTTTTAAATGTCTGATTCTAAAACAGGTACTTATATGCACTTGTATATTACACAGTTCAGAGGTATACAGTATTCCTTTTTTTTTTTTAAAGAGAGAGGGACAGTGAGAGAAACAGAGAAAGAGAGAAACAACTTTATTTAGTTTTTCACATGGCCTTCGTTGCTCCAACACTTAGTTGTGTACGTGGTGCTGGGTTTTGAACCCGGGTCCTCGTGCTTGTTAGGCAAGCACCAAAACTGCTGAGCTACCGCTCCAGTCCCCAGTATTCCTTTCTTATTGGTAGCTTTCAACCCACAGTTTCAGTGACCAACTCAATGCACTCTGAAAATATTAAATAGAAAATTCCAGAAATACTTTGTAAGGTTTAAACTCCTCACCATGCTAAATAGCATGAGGAAATATCTGCCTGGTCTAGGACTTGAATCATCTCTTTGTGCAGTGAATCTATACTATATATGCTAATTGCTCCTTACTCATTCAATAGCCATCTCAGTTTTCAGAATGACTGTCCTTGTCTCGCAGTTCTTGGGTTGAAATAACCTTAACTGTACTTAATAATAGCTCAAACCCACAAGAGCCATGATGCTGGCAGGATACCTAAGAGAAAACACAAGTACTTCCTTTAAGTAAAAGATGGAAGTTCTTAACTTAATAAGGGAAGAAAAACATGTATGCTGAGATTGCTAAAATCTAGAGCAAGAATGAATTGACTCTCCTTGGAACTGGAAAACGGAAAAGAAATTCATGCTAGTTTCATGCCTTACCTCATGTCTTAGCCTTACCCGAAAGTAACAGCTACAGTGTGCGATCAATACTCAGTTAATATGGAAAAAGCATTAAACTTGTAGGGGGAGAAATGAACAGAACTTTGCTTCAATTGTTCTATTTATTAGGACTTATTAATCTCTTACTGTGCTAAATTATCAATTAAATTTTATTGTAAGCATAGCGTGTATGTATAGGAAAAAGCAATATCCCTCCACAGATCAGGGAGGACTACCATAAAAATTAACTTCAAGGGGCTGAAGCAGTGGCTCAGCGGTTACGGTGCTTGCCTGACATGTTTGAATCCCAGCACCACGTACATAATGAAGTGTTGGAGCAACAAAAGCTACAAGAAAAACTAAATAAAATTTGATTCTTTCTTTCTCTCTCTCTCTCTCTCTCTCTCACTGTCCCTCTCTCTTAAAAAAAATTAACTTCAAGTTAATTAAATCATTTTAGATGAATCAGTTTTTGTAAGTAGCAAAATGAATCTAACATCACCAAATAATATTTTATGTACATATTTAATATTAGATTCTTCCCAAAAAATTTAATTAAATTTTAAAGTGAAAATAATTAAAATAAAAAATAATGTACATCTGGTAAAATTTCTAACAGTATAAAAGATTAAATAATTAAAAGTAATCTTTCTCTTATCTGAGATTGCCAGTTTTTCTCTCAAATGTAACTACATTTATGGGTTCTCACATATCATTACAAAATAATCATGATATATAAGCATATGCATAATATAAATTATGTTATACATTCTTCACCTTCTTCACCTAGAAGAGGTGAAATCCATGTTTTGTTACTATGATGAAATGCTTGAAGTAAGCTAATTTATAAAGAAAAGAGGTTCATTGAGTGCATACTTTTAGGGATTCATGAGCAAGGTGCTTGCATTGACTCTGCTTTGGTGAGAACCTCTTGGCCAATGGTGTCACAAAAGTTGGCATGAATGTGGGAGGGAGAGATCACAGGGTCCCAAGCTAGATAGAATGGGGCTCCATAGTCTCTTACCAGGACATTCTAATAATCTAAAGGTCTCCTCCTAGGTTCCATGTATTAAAGGTTCACCATGCTCCCCCTGGACCACTCTGAAGACTAACCCTACAACACATCAACCTTTGTAGGGTACAGACAACAGCCAGACTATAGCAGTGCCTGTTTCTAAAGTCTCCCTTTGTATAAGGATACCATTTTGGTTTAGGACTTACCCTAATGACTTTATCTTAACCTCGTCATCTGTAAAGCCTATTTTCCAATGAGTTTGTTGGGGATCAAGACTTGAACATTATCTTTTGAAAGGATACAATCCAACCCATCACAGTGACTAAGACTATTTCAGTAGAAGAGAATAGGTAGGTATCGTAGGAGAAGAGAATAAAATGAATAAAGACTTGTCAGTAGGATATACATGGCATGTCCAGAAAGCATCCAGTACTTTGTCCTATTCCTCCAGAGTGTGTTGCAAACGAGGCGGCTGTGGAAGAGGGTCGTGGGCCTGCCCATTTGCTCTCCAGGGAATAAGCAACCACTGAAGCTTTCAACCAGGCTTTGGTTCTATCATTGGTGCCTTAAGGAGATTACTCTGCAGCCATTTGGAGGATGCACTGGATAGGGAAACCAGTGGAGGCAGAAGGGCCAGAGAGAACTATTGCACCTGTTTCAGAGAGGTCAGGCAGCAAACGTGGAACTTCTGAAGACCATGGGTTAAGGGCATCTGCACTCTTCCTCAGACCCTCTACACCTGCATAGGAAAAGGCTGCTTGCTTGTGATTTCCAAATTTCCACAATCCAGATGGGTCTTTCCTCCTCGTCAGATTATCTGCTTGCAATCGACTCTTGCATTTCTTCTCAGTGTTGCACATTGGCAAAGGTTATGTTTTGCTTGCTCCAGAGGAGACCCAGGGGTTGTTTATGACTCATTGGAAGGCATTTCTGCTTTTTTACCTTAACATTTTCAGACTGACTCACCAAAACAACTTGAACCAGAAAATGAAGTTTGATAAACATCTTCTCCTTTAAGTTCTTAAGAGCTTTTCTGCACCTTTTGCTCAAAAGAGCATATAAAAGTGGGTTAATGGCTGAATTAAGCAGTGCCAGCCAGGCAGATACTGTCTGCATCTGCGGAGGAAGCATCCACCCACAGTTTACCATTGTGCTTGCCTGCGATATGCTTACGATTATGTAGGGGATCCGGCAACAAAAGAAAAGAAAAGTCACCGGGAATAGATGAAAGGTACCATTGTATTCAGGATCAGGGGTGGTGCACATTTCAAAATGTCCTGTGTTCTGCTCTGCGGAGAAGTGGAGTTAGGTGCTCATTCAGTATCAACCATATTCTTAAGACTGAGCAGTATTTCTCTCTGGGACTGTTTCTCTTAGGATCCTGGAATAAGTTCAGAATCTCCATTGCCCTTCCTTTCAGAGAAAACTAATTGGCTTCATATTTATCGGCAGTGGTTATGGTTTGGATATGTGGTATCCCCCAAAATCTCATGTGTGAGACAAAACGAGAATTTTCAGAGATGAAATCATTAAATCATGAGAGCCTTAACCTAATCAGTGGACTAATCCATTGATGTGAATTAACTGGGCAGTAAGTAGGCAGGTAGGGTATGGCTAGAGAAGGTGTGTCACTGAGAGTGTGCCTTTGGGGTATATATTTGGTCCCCAGTGAGTGAAATCCCCCCCCACTCTCGCCTTTCTGGTTAGCATGTCCTGAGCTGCTTTCCTCTGCCACACTCTTCTGCATCATCTTGGACCCAGAACCATGGAGTTGGCTGACCATGAACTGAACCTCTGAAATTCTGAGCCCCAAATAAACTTTTTCACATTTAAGGGTTTTTTTCATTATTTTCATTGGTGCACTGCAGTTGTACATAATGATGGGATTTGTTGTTACATATTCACAAATGCACAAAATATAATAATAGAATTTAACCAGTATCACTCCCCAGAACTTCCCCTGTACCTTCCTTCCTTTTCTCCCCGGTCCTTTTCTCAACTTATATCCTTTGATTTTCATGAGATCCCTATCCCCTGACCTTTCTTTTCCTTTTTCCTCCCTAGCTTCTACATATGAGAGAAAATATATGACCCTTGACCTTCTGAGTTTGGCTTATTTCACTTAACACATCAGTCTCTAGTTCTATCCATGTTCCTGCAAATGACATGATTTCATTTTTCTTTATGCTGAATGAAACTCCATTGTGTGTGTGTGTGTGTGTGTGTGTGTATACACACACTATATATATATATATATATATATATATATATATATATATATCACATTTTCTTTATCCATTCACTTGTTGTTGGACACCTCGGCTAGTACCATACTTTGGCTATTATGAATTGTGTTGCTACAAATAAACATGGTTATACAAGTATCACCTTTAAGTTGTTCTTGTCAGGTCTTTTGGTCACAGTAATAAAAAGGTGTCTAAAATATCAATTAACTCTTGATTCCATGAAGCCAGTTGGCTTGATTCTTAACTACTTCTGCTTCATGAATGTAACACAATGCACCAAGACATAGGTAGGGAACAAGGAGCCAAGCATTGTGGGTTAGCTTGAATGCCTAGTGATGCAGATAGCTAGTTGATGTTCAAAACACCACCTTCTTACAAAGAAGAAACATTGAAAAGGCAACTTACGTTCAAATGCAAATCCCAGGGCTAAAAACTGCTTTGAAAATACTCCATGTGCTCTGTCAAACACCATATTTGTTACATATTATAGCAGAAATGTGTGCTAAAGGTATGTGACAGACCACAAAGAGCTGAACAGAAAGCAGCCGGCTGAGTGCTAACCGATAAAATAGCACTGAGAGCTGCCAGGTGGTCCTGGTAGCAAAGCTGAGTTCAAAACAGAAACTAAAAATGTTTTTATCACCATAAGGACTCTAAATGATCTTACGTTTTCTTAATGTGATCTTATGCATTCTAGCCCCAAATGTAACCGTTGTGTTCTGGAAGACAGTTTTCAGAGAGCAATTTGACTTTAAGATAGAAATGACTGATAGACATGAGTACAGTTAATTCATTTATTCCTCACTGCTGGCTCCTTTCTTTGGCACGAGCTAAAGTAGCCCATAGGCACTGAATTATCTTTTAGAATAAATGAGCACATGAACACTGGGGCAGCAAACATCAAGATGGAAAGTCTACATAACTAATGCTTTTTCTAACCATAAATAATAACCAAGCTGTATTATTCTTGCACTGAAGAATATTGAGAAGTGAAAATCACTTTAAAAAGCCTCTTTCCCTCAAAATACAGCAATAGGAAAGAAGGTATTCAAGATTATCTCTTCTTTGTATTATGTGTATTCAGAGAATAAAGGCATTTATTTAAAGAAATGTGTGTGTGTATATATATAGATATAGATAGAGATGTGTATATATATCAGCAACCGTAGGATTTGTAGAAAATAATCACTCCTTGACCTCTTTTGTTCCTTTTTGCCTCCCCCTCTTTTCATCTTTCCTCATCATATTTTATAATTATAACTTCAAATGCAATATAATTAGTAAATATTTCATTAACTATTAAATATACATTTAATTGTTGTTAGATATTTTAGTTTTAAACTTCGTAACCTCTGCCTATAACAAAAAATAAAACTCATCAAGGAATTGGTTTGATTCTTTTTTGTCTCTCATTTTGCATAATATTTGCAGACAATTGAACATTAAAGGAAATATAAAGTTACTGCTTAATCAAAATAAATCATCATGTGCATGTAAAAGAAGTCAGTGATATTGTTTCTCTTATCTCTATTTCATCAAAACCAACACAACTGGCAAAATACTTTGTATGTCAACCTTGATTCAATAGAAATATGGATATTAGGACTGGAGTGGTGGCTCAGCGGTTCCGGCGCTTGCCTGGCATACATGAGGACACGTGTTCAAATCCCAGCACCATGTACACAACAAATTGTTGGAGCAACAAAAGACACAAGAAAAATAAAATTGATTCTCTCTTTCTCTCTCTCTCATTGTCCCTCTCTCTTTAAAAAAATAAAAAATATGGATATTAAAGAATAAAAATGGTTGGTGACAGGAAGTTCGACAATCACAAGAAAATTTCCTAGAAAAAAATGGTATCTGCAGATCAAAGCAAAACATTTGAGAGACTAGCAAAGCATGGTAACTTCAAAGGCTGTTCTCTGCACAGCTGTGAATCTGCTTTAGGTATAAAGCTTGCAAGAACTTGAGAATCCTGAAAATGTTCCAGATTAACTTTCCAGTTTGACAGAAAGCAATTAAAGGCCTTGAAAAGGATGATAGCTTGAAACCTAAAGCTGAGATATTCATTCTTTCTAGGGGAATCTTTTCTCAGAATAAAGCATGGCTGGGCACTATTAAAATTTTTTTTCTTAGGAATCAAGTTTAATAAACTAAAAATATTCAAATGCAAGAGGAATGGCAGACAAAGAAGGGATTATAACTTGTAAATTCATTAAATAGTAAAGGTACCAATAATAACCAATACTGTCTTTATAACTTTCATACACAAAGAACAACTCTCTTTCATTACTTTTGACCAAGTTTCTTCAAGATTGATTTATTCTTCCCTCTCACTGCTAACTTTCTGAGATTTCTTAAACATGCTTCAAGGAGGAAAACTTTCTTACAAATAGACTGGGGTGCAGATGAAGTATTGTTTGGAATTGATATTTCAATACAAACACAATATACTTTTGTATTGAAGTGGAACGAAGTTAATCCCCCTTTGTGCATTCACATCAATTTCTCTTTTCTTCCTTTGTCTCAGTGATGCCATTTTTTTCTTCTACAAACCTCAAAAGTTGTCACCCGTGCTGTGCCCAGCATGTACGTACTAAGATTTGCAGGCTTCCTTTTCTACAAGGATCCCTTCCCTGCCAAATGTAATTTTGATTTTACTGTACATTGGGGCTTTCTTCTTACCTGCTCCCACATTACAATGCAACTCATCAATCGTTCAACAGTAGTTCATCAGCAAGGTAAATTGCCCACATGATGGTTTATCCTTGAGCACCAAAGAGTTATTCCTACTGTTTGTTTAGGGCTGACAGGAGACCCTCTCCTGTGTTGAGAAAACTTTTGAAGAGCAGAGCCATGTTCTGTCCATCTAGGTATTAGCAAGGAAATGAAGCAAGGCCACCCTGTGGGTGGGATTCCAGCTCCCAAGTCTGGATCAAACCCAACTGGATGGATCCACCACCCTGTTTAAAATTCTCCTCTTCCTTCTCCAGGAAATCCATCAGGGATCATGTTATTCATGTGCAAATGTTTAATCTTCACAATACCCAAGGCAGGAAAAGTAAAGGTATAATCAATCAATATCCCCTTCCCAGGGAGAAATGAGTATAGAGGAAGATGAGCTTGAAGGCACTTTCCTGCATCGTCAATCACTAGTCTAAAGCATCCGTATGGGTAACTATGCTTAAAGTGTTTCATCAGGAAAAAACGCTGTTGGATGAAATGAGATAATAGTACTGATCTCACAATAAATAATGAAGATTAAATGAGATAATGCTTATAAAGCACTTAGCATAGTGCCTGTGTTAGTATTTAAAGATGATGGTAGTTATTACTGTTATTATTTACTATCAAATCCTCTAAGCTGTACTGGCTCACTGTTAAGCACAAATACCTCATAAAGTCAGGCTGCATTGTATTTAAACAAGAAGTGATTTTTATTTTTTAAAAGTCACATTTATTTTTTCCTTTTTTGTGTTTTGCAGTGCAGGAGATTGAATCCAGGGCCTCACACAGGCGGGGCAAGCCCTTCAGCACTGACATACATCCCCAGTCCAAGACCTGACTTTTAAAAAGGGCATGTGAGTTTCCAATCAAATTTGTTGTTTAATCGGTTTTCCTGAACACTGATATTTGGTGGTAATAATAATAATAATAATAAATATAAAATAAATTGTCACTTAAAAAAATCTAAATTTCTATGTTATTTTTTTTCTCAAGTGTGCCATCCTGATCAGGAGAAAAGAAATTATTAAAACCAAAGATGAAGCAAGTAATAATAATGGCATTAACCAAACATTTTAATTTTCTCCTTTCATGTTTCATCCTTAATGTAAAACCATAGACTGTTCCAGTTTTCCATCCTAATAACACCAAATACTAGAAATTAATAAAACATACAAGAAGATATATGTGTGGAACTTGTTGCTAGTTGTGATGTACTGACAACTGGCAGCTGTAAAATTGCACCCTTCGGATACATAATCTTCTTCTGCCTATTAAGTACTGGGGCCTAAGACTATATGAGCCTAATTCTAAAATTTTCTTCATTGTTTTTGTGCTCCTTAAAAACACAAACCAGGAAAATGCAGTCTGATATCCTACTGGTAGTGTAAAAAATTGATACATTTGGAGGTCAATTTAAATTTCTTTTTGTACCCAGTGATACTGAACCACTGAGCAACATCTCAGCCCTTTTTTTAATCTTTAAGACAGGGTCTTATTAAATTACTCAGGGCCTCACTAAGTTGTTCTGAGACTGGCTTTGAACTTCCTCTTGCCTCAGACTCCTGAGACACTGGAATTATAGGTGTATGCCAGTGCACCTGGCTAATTTAATTTTTATTAGAACTTTTTTATTTTGTAGGGCTAGGGATTAAATCCAGGGCCTTGAACATGCTAGGCAATTGCTCTACCTCTAAGCTACACCCCCAGCCCCCAACTTTATTAAAATCTTAAGTGTGCATGCCTCTAATCTTATCATTTTACATATTGAGATGCCAAAAACATATTAGAATGTTACTGCTTCACTATTTATAATGGAATAGTCCTGTCCCCAAATTAAAATTCCATAAAAAAAGACTAATTATATAAATTGTGAGACAATAGAATACTACTGTACAGTTGTTAAAAAGACTAAACCAAGTATGCATGAAAAAAACATGAAAGAAGAGACACTGAATCACTAAGTAGTTATTTCTCTTGCAGAGGTATGATAGGGGATCTTTACCCATTATTGCCATTGTATATTTCCCTAATATTTGAAATTTCAAAATAAGAATAAATTGTTAGCAGGAACACATACATGGATGCAAACATATATTTTTAAATATATAATGATTGCATTTTTAAAAATGCAAAAAGTGCCAAAGAGTGGTTGATTGTGATAAAGGAGGAACAGCATCCAGTTTCCTGAGTTCAACTCTATTGTATCATAACAACACTTACATTCTTTTTTTTTTTTTTCCAGGGCTGAGGACCGAACTCGGGGCCTTGCGCGTGCTAGGCAAGTGCTCTGCCACTGAGCTAAATCCCCAACCCCAACACTTACATTCTTTTCTTTTCTTCCTTTCTATCTTTCTCTCTCTCTCTCTCTCTCTCTCTGTGTGTGTATGTGTGTGTGTGTGTGTGTGTGTGTGGTGTGTGATGGGGATTGAACCCAGGACTTTGTACATTCCCAGACTCTGCTCTATCCACTGAGATCTACCACTGACCTACACTCCCATTCCCCAACTCTTATATTCTTGATTAACCCATATCAAGAAGGGAGGCCACTGGATTAGATAAACACCTTGATCTTAAATTTAACACCCTTTGTGAATACAGGATTCCTCCTGCCTCTGCATTAGACCCCTCCTTCAAAAGTCATTCTGTCCCACTCCCCCACTCTCCTCTACCTTGAACAGAACATGCTCAAAAGACTTCTCTTGAAACAAATCCAGCAGAAAATGTGTGACTGCCTTAGAAATATGAGGAAAAGAATTCTGAAGACAAATGAGGAACGCATGTCATCACGTGAGACCACGAGCATCATGATGAATGTCATCCCAGAGGTTCCAAGAGTTCCACAGCTTCCCCCACCCCACCCCACCCCCACCCCGGTGAAGGTCTCAGAACATTAAGAAGTTTTTGAAACCTGTCAAAACAAATAACAAAACCCTAACACACTAAGCCACTGTGTTTTAGGAATAGCAATTTGCATCCATACTCTCTTTCATCTCTGAGTGGCTCTGAACAGGATGGGAGGGAAAGGACTTGGGATTATACCACTGATCAATGAGTCTGGGTTCATTTTTGGCTTTAAGATTTTTCTAAGTGTGTAGGCATTGAGCTTCATAGAGGACCATAGGTTTACAAAGAAGAGAGTAGAATTCGATTGCAACTCAAGCATTCCTTTCCTTTCTTTCAGTTTTGAATATATGAGAAGGAAAAAATAAGTGTCTCACTTTGAGTTCAGGACTACAAAGAATTATCTTGACAGTTCGTTTCAAACCTCAGATATTTCCTGGGAGAACTATTCTTGGCTTTGGATTTCTTTTGTTTGTTTGTTTGCTTCTTTTTATATTTCATTTTATTTTCTTTAGAATGGATGTCACTATGTTGCACCCATGGACCTGGGATTCAACACCCGGGCTCAAGTGATCCTCTCATCTCAGCATTCTGAGTAGCTGGAACTATCAGCATCTGCCACTATACCTGGCTTCAATTTTTTTTATTTTATTAAGGAGTCGAGCTGTTGTACAATCATAAATTTATGTAAAGTAAACAATATGATACACTTTTGATCCTAAACCAATTACCCCATCACCCACACCCAGTCTCTCAATTCTTCTGTATTACAACCTTATAACAAATAAGAATATCCATCTCTCTCTCTCTCTATATATATATATATATATATATGTGTGTGTGTGTGTGTGTGTGTGTATAAATATATGATTGTGAATTTTCCTGAATTAAATGATTGCATAAGTATTATTTGAGGTTAGGGGGAAGTGGTAAAGGCTATGTTACATTGTTGTCTCCCTCGATTCCTCCCTATCTTCCCTCCCTCTTCCTTTCCCCTCACCTTTCCTCTCCCGCCTCCCCACCTCTGACATGTCTATGGTTCCCCTAGATTATGTGTTACTATGCTCTTGGTGTGTCTAACACATGAGTTTGACTACCTTTCACCCAACCCTGGGTTTAGCTCTAGCCTCCACAAATGAGGGAAAACATTCAGCCCTTGAAACTTTGGGTTTGACTAGCTTCGCTCAGCATGATTTCTTCTGTTGCTATCCTTTTACCTTCAAAGGCTGCAATATCATTATTTCTAATAGCTGAGTAGAACTCCATTATGTGTGTGTATATGTATAGATGTATGTATGTGTATGTGTGTGGTCTGTGCGTGTGTGTGTGTATATATATATATCTTTTGGATCCATTCTTCCTGTGAGAGGCATCTGGGTTGATTCCATAATGTAGCTATTGTAAATTGAGCTGCTATGAACAAAGATTTTGTTGTGTCACTGTAATGTGCTGATTCTAACCCATCTGGGAAAAATACCCAGAAGAGGGATAACTGGTTCATACAGTGGATCCAGCCCTAGTTTTGTTTTTTTTTTTTCAGAAATTTTTTTGTTGAACAATCACACAATCTTCTAATGAAATAATATAATATAATAGATAGATAGATTCCAAAAATTAGATTTACCCCCAAGAGTGCCTCCCCAATTACCCACCCTTATCCCTCCCTGCCCCTTCCCAAAACATCTCTAAAAATGTATTAGGTTGTATGACATTACACCTTATGTGGATTTAAACCATGATACTAAACCTCCTTTCTCAATGGCCACAGTCTAATTCCAGCCTCCACAGATAAGTGAAGACATTCGACCCTTGGTTCTCTGTGTTATGCTGATTTCACTCAGCATAATTTCTTCCATAGCCATTCATTTACCTTCAAAGGCTGCAATATCATTGTTTCTAATTGCTGTGTAAAATTCCATGGTCTAAATGTACCACAGTTTTTGGATCCATTCATCTAGTGAGGGACATCTGGGTTGATCCCATAATTTAGCTATTGTAAATTGAGCTGCTATGAACATAGATATTGCTGTGTCGCTGTAATGTGCTGATTCTAAATCCCATGGAAAAATAACCAGGAGAGAAATAGCAGGATTGTATGGTGGGCTCATCCCTAGTTTTTTGAGGATTCTCTATACTGCTTTCCAAAGGGGCTGTACCAGTCTGCAGTTCCACCAACAGTGTGCTAGTGGGTCTATCTCTCCACAACCCCTCCAGCATCTATTATTGTTTATTTTCTTCATTTTTGCTGATCTGACTGGCATGAGGTGATATCTTAATGTAGTTTTCATTTGCATTTCTCTGATTACTAGTGATTTAGAGCACTTTCCACACACTGTTTTCCAGAGTGGCTGTACCAGTGTGCAGTTCCACCAACAGGGTGCAGGTATTCCTATACACCCCACATAACCCCTTAAGTATTTGTTACTGCTTGTGTTCTTCATCTTTGCCAGTCTGACTAGAGTGAGGTGAAATCTTAACGTGGTTTTGATTTGCATTTCTCTGGTTGCTAGTGATTTAGAACACTTTCTCATGTGTTCATTGGCTTGCTTGATTTCCTCTGTTGAGAAGTTTCTGTTTAGCTTTCTGGCCCATTTGTTGATTGGATTGCTTGTGCTTTTGATATCCAGTTTTTTGAGTTCTTTGTAAATTTTGGATATTAGTCCCCTGTCAGAGGAATCACAGGCCATGATTATCTCCCATTCTTGAGTTGTCTCTTGACAGTTTTGACCAATTCCTTGGCTGAGCAAAAGCTTTTTAATTTAATGGAATCTCATTCATTAATTCTTGACTTTAATTCTTTCACTTTGGGAGTCTTGTTAAGGAAGTCA
>PVKS010037279.1:0-18759 GCA_004027875.1 Aplodontia rufa | reverse complement strand
AAAAAAAAAAGACATCTAGTCAGTTTATTCTTAAACGGGCCAGTGTGTATGTTGCAGAGGAAAGTGCTATGATTTCAATGTGTCCCCCAAATCACATAAGCTGGAAACTCAATCCCCAAAGTCGTACATCATGATATTTGGCAAATGGGATCTTTGGGAGGTGACTGGGTCAGGAAGACTACCGCTGCGAGCAGATGGCTTCATTATAAAGCAAGCTGTCTCTGGTTCACTTCTTGTCACCATTGATGTCCTCTGCCTTGACTGGAGGCAGGGAGAAGGCCCTCACCAAGCCCAGCAGATATGGCACCATGCTCTAGGACTTTCCAGTCTCCAGAACCAGGAGTTACGTATACCTCTGTTCTTTAGAAGTTTCCCAGCCTCTGATAGTTTGTTATAGCAACAGAAAATGGAGTAAGAGAGAAAGGATTTCTCTTTTACATGACTCTGATACCATTATCATACACACACACACACACACACACAGAATAATATTATATAATTTACTGTATAACTATAATTTACTATAGAAATTTACTATAATTTACTATATAACTGTAATTTATGGTAGTTAAATATTGCATATATTTTATTGCTTTCCTTTTAATTACACAGTGGCCTTTGGCCAAACGCAATAAAATCGTACTTGATATTATTTGGCGCAGATATCCTGTATTCCTGAGGCAATTTATGCTTTTCCCAAACCCCATTTGTTCACTGACTTTAGTCCCATAACTAAGCCTGGGAGGCCAGTGGAGGGTGTGGGACCACGGGGGCTCGGCTGAGCCAGCACTAACCATCTCTCTGAACTTGCTTGCCCCTGTGACCTAGGCAGATCGCGCCCATGACCCCACCCTGGGGGGGACTGCAGACTTTGCACCCTTCTCTTCCTGTGTATTGAGCGCCAGGGTCCCTCTAGGTGCCTGCACAGGAAGAGTCATTTGCCCAAGGAAAACACTAACAATTAATTGTCCTGGCATGGTAGCTGGAGGTCATGCATCTGGAGGTAGGAAAGGGAGGGGACAGCTGGACTCTGTGGCCAAGAGTGGTCCACAGAAGAACGGGCCAGAACCCACTGAGTCTGCTCCCAGTTTCTCTTTGGCTACAACCCACCAAGGTTCTCCAAAGCCTGCCACCCCAGCTACAAGGGTGGAGGCTGCACCTTTCTGCCTTGGTAGGGAGTCTCTCTGGGGCATCTGCATGTCCAGCCCCCCTCCTCCCTTGTCTGTCTCCACACCGCCCAGCGTGGTGCGCCCAGCGTGTTTGCTGAACAGTCAGAAGCGCCTCTGCCAGTGGGGAAATGATCTTTTTCACGCCGTGCTCTCTTGCGTCTGGGTTAACAAAGGATGTGTCAGAGTTTCAGCAGCTCCTTCTCTGGCACCGGTTGGCTTCTGGGAAGGAGAGCCCTGTGCCCCCCTTCCTTGGGTCCCCACCCCTCTTTTAGCAGGCTGAGTGACACATTGCATGTCAGTTAGGGCAGCCTGCTGGGAGCCTGAGGCTGGGCTGGGGAGTGTAGCTCTCCACGCTTTGTGTACATCGAGGGCCCTGACAAGTGCTGATGGATCTGGCTTCCTTGCGGCTCCAGAGCTCTGGGCGGGGACAAAGGGAAGCATTGTTCGGCGGGGCAGGCCTCTGCCTGTGAACCCACTCATTTGCCTGGCGTTGGAGACAGGTGTATCACATGCTGAGTATGCCAGAGCGGGCGGGAAGATAAAGATCTTGCTGTGCTCCCCAGGGCCAGGCTTCGAGGAGCAGAGGCAGCGTGGGGAGCATCCTGAGCGCCCCTCTCCCTGCAGACCGCCCCTGCTCCTCTAAGCCTGTTCCTAAAAGCAGTGCCTTGTTAGGGAAGGGAAATGGGATTCTGCCCCGATTTGTAGCTCAGGACGGGCAACAGGGCCCTGGGCACACTCATCAAGGAAGGCAAATTTGGACCAGGGTTGAGCTGTGGCTCTGCGATCATCTCCTGGCTGTGCTCCTTGATGTACCCCTGGGGACTCCCCAGCCTGACCCCTGTCCCCCCATCACCACAGCTAGGGGGTCTTAGAGGATCCTTTTCCCTTCTGATTGGTTCCTGCACATGCTCCAGACCATGTTCATAATTTTTTAATTAAAAAAATTATTTCTTATTAAGTAAAAGACAGCTAAAGCTTAATAAGTCCAACAGCATGATGACATTTTAGAGATAGGTAGTCATGCTCTGCCCTCTTCTTCCCCTCTTCCTCAATCTGCTCCCAGGGATCACTTCTTTAAATTCCAATCGAGATATTTCATTTGAGATTTACCTGCTCTTTCCCAACCCCGTGCTTGTCCTGGCAACTCCTCCTGTTTTGATTTTAAATATTATTAACTTCTTACCTTGAAAAGTGAAACTTGGGCTGGAGCAGTGGCACAGTGGTTGCGGCGCTTGCCTGGGATGCTTGAGGATCCAAGTTCGAATCCCAGGACCACTTATACAACCAAGTGTCAGAGCAGCAAAAGCCACATGAAAAACTAAATAAAGTTGGCTCTCTCTTTCTCTCACTGTCCCCTCTTTCTTTAAAAAGAAAGGAAAGTGAAAACTTCCCTAGGCTTGTATTTGGCTTCTTGGAACAAAAGCTTGCGTACAATGGCGTAGCCCGCAAGGGCTCCTTTCCCTGGTGTACACGTCCTAGAGGGACTGGAACATCTTTCTACTCCTCCATCCTTAGCACGCAAGCCTGCTTATCCCTTGATCCTCAAGAAAATGACCCAGATTCTGTGCAAAGTTGCAACATACCAGTATGGCAGGTAGAATAAGGGTCTCCTGAAGATGTCTACGTCCTAGGCCCCAGAACCTGGGAAGGCCTTGTTGTGCGGCAAAGATGAATGGAGGTGACAAATGCAATTGAGCTTGTCAACCAGCTGACCTCAAAACAAGATTACCCTGGATTTTCCCGTTGCGCCGAGGTGATCACAAAGTCCTTCTAAGGGGAAAAGGGAGAGCAATTCGAGATAAGAGCCAGGCTCCCCGGCTGTTGAAGGGCCAGGATGGACATTCACGACACAGGGTTTTGGAAAGGGTCTGCTTTCACTCACTCCACCGGGCCCCTGATAGCCCATCGTGTCCCGGAAATTCGTGTTCCTTTTCCTTTATTTCACTATTTCTTACCCCCGATTTTTTTCCCCTTCTGTTTCTTTTGGAATCTTGTCTGTGGGATCCTGGAGATCCTGGTATGATCCTCCTTTTTTTCTATCATTCTTCTTATGCATCTCTTTGTCTCGTGGCCTGCTTGACACTATATTCCAATTCTACTGCTGCTTTTTCTTTTCAATTTCTGCAGTTATGCTTTTACTATTCTAAAGCTTTAATTGCCATAAAATTCTTTCTTGAGGCCTTCTGATCTCATTTCTTGAATGGGGTCCTTCCTTCCCTTGCTCTCCAGGGATAATAATGAAAGGCGTGAGTAGCATGTGTTTGATTTCTGGGTTTATTTTTTTTTTTCTTTTCTGCTCCCTGCATTGTCTCTTTTTACCCTGGGATCTGTCTTCTCTTCTCCCAACCCTCCGTGTTGTGACTTGGGTCTCCATCTTTCCAAGTAGGGACTTTCCTCCAATGCAAGTGAGGCTTACTTCAAGGAACACTGTGGATACAGAGGTGGAAAGGCCCCTGACAACAGGTAAGCTACACTGTGGACACATGGACAAAGAGGTGACTTCACTGGGGACCTCCAAATGTCACTTTCTGTAGGACTTTTCTCCTCTCTTCACCATAGAGGGATCCAGATGGTTCTTGTTGGGTTACTGAACATTGGCTACTAACATTTAAAGAGCCGATGGGGCATACGGAGTTGTCTCGATACCTCTGTCTTCTGCCCACATCTGCAATCCGCACATCTGTATGCTTTCAGATGCATCTGCCCCCTCGCTCTGACCACCTCCCTAACCCTCACATAATCCAGGCTCTGTGGATAAAGCACTTAAGCAGCCTTGGGCCCACAGGAAGCACTGCATAAGCCGTGCGGTCCTTCATTGCCCTGAGCCACGGGGCACACCTCTATGCGACCTCAAGATCGCCTAGCCTGTCCCAGGCCCCCGGCCTGTGCGTCTCCCTCGCCCAGCTCTCTGCCTGTCATCCCCAGCTCTGCGGGATCTGGCTCTGTTTTATTGCCTGTTTCCCAGACACACAAAGGGGGCCTTTGTAGCAGCTCCTTCCAGATGTTGAGTATTTAGAAAGCGTTCCCAGCAGAAGGTGCCTGTCCTCTGGATGCCCTCGGAAGAGGAAAGAACCCAGGACACCATGTGGGAGTGGTGGTCCCCGTCCTGGAATGAGGATTCCCTGGGGAACTGCAGTGGGGAGTGGGGGTCATGGTGCTTGATGACGTCATCGCCACCCTCCCCATCGAGTCTTCCCAGTCCTTCACTCGCCACCTCACTGGGGTCGCAGCAGAGTCTGCTTGGCCTGCCCCTCACCTGCAGACATGCTCAAGTCTTTGAGTTGACTGAGCCGGGGTGCTTCCCATCCGATTGTGTCCTCCTGATGGCAGTGAGAAGCACTGGACACGGGTTAGGATTCACTCTCCAGCAAAACTGGGGCTTCCAGAAGTTGGGCAATTCTCAAATAGCAGATCAGGGCGAGAACCTGGCGCTGATTCCAAATCCAATCCTGCTCCGTGACAGCAGGGCTCCTCTTTGTCATCGTATCTGCAAAATGATAATAAATAATAATAATAGTAATAAACCACTTCTGTTGGGGTTCGCCTGCAAGGTGATGGCCAGGTCACCTGAAGTGGCACTTCCTCATTCCAGGGGACTCTTTTGCTCACTTTCCTAGCGGTTCTTGGGAAATCAGGTGGATAATTGTCTTAGTTTTCTGCTGCTGATATAAAAATACCTACGGCCGGGTGATCTAAAGCATCAAGGTGGTTTGGCCCACGGTTCTGGAGCATGGCAAGTCCACTTCCAAGGTGCTGGTGTCTGGGAAGGCCCTTCTTGCTGCTTCTTCACATGACAGAGGGCACCTCGGGGTGAGAGCAAACGTGCCCGCTCAGGTCTCTCTCTCCTTATGGAGCCACCAACGCCATCACGAGAGCCCTGCCCTCTTGATTCTTGTAACCCTAATCACCTCCCACAGGCCCCACCTAAGACACCATTGAGTATGAATTTGGGGATATATGATCTTGGGGTAATCTCAGCACATGAAAGTTGGAGGGATGTTTTCAAGCCATACTAGTGATTCATAAGTACAGAAATCGAAGCTGGGACTGCTCAATCCAAGCTGCATGGCCGGTGAGTCTGAGACCAGGGCAGGATTGGAATCCAGCTCTAGTGGGTCAGAATGGGCAATTCACCTAAGGCTCTTCCCAGCTGATTGGCAGGCCGTAGGGCCTCTTCCTCCCTGCCTCTCTAGGGCTCTGTGTGGTTCTAGGTTAGCCCCTCTGTTTCCATAGGCTAGCCCTCTGTTTCCGGTGAGTACCCACTTCTCATGCCTGGGTCAGCGCTCTGTGTTCTCACTGGTGGGTGTTCCCTTTCACCACCCCAGTTTTTCTCCTAACACAGCACTTGCCTCGCTCTGTGAGGCTCTTATGAAACCCAGGGAGAGAAGCCCTCAAGCACAAGGTCGTGGGAAGCAGGAAGCATGAGACTGCTTCGAGAGAGCCGGGTTGAGGTATTGCTTATGCTGCAGACTGTCTGTGTGGCCCCTCGAACGATGCTTTTCCCTTCTGTAAAGAGGGGTCAGCACCACAGCTGCGTCTGGTGAGGGATTGCTGGGGGGATCACATCTTGTCTCCAAGACATCATGGCCAAACTATCCCTGCTCCCCCAGGACGGCAGGAAACCCCGGGAACATGACTTCCAGTGCAATAACAGAAAAGTCCCAGGCAAATAGGGTCAAGTGGTCATCTTGCCTGACAGCAGTCCTGTGAGGAATGAGTCACCCCAGGCTGCCCATGTCTTCAGTATCAGCCGCTACAGTGAGGTTACTACAGCTTGGATCATTGTTTAGCTTCATGCACACGTGCACGTGCTCGCGTGCACACACACACACACGCACGCACACACCTTCCCACTATGCCTGCACCATGATATTGGCCTTGGTCACGTGGCTTCCTTGAATGTTAATGACCGTGCCAGGAAGCTGTATTTGTGTGTGTGTGTGTGTGTGTGTTTTAAGATAGAATCAATTTTGTTTAGTTTTTCATGTGGCTTCATTGCTCTGACACTTTATTGTGTACGTGGTGCTGGGGTTTGAACCTGCATCCTCGTGCATGCCAGGCAAGCACCGTAACCGCTGAGCCACCGCATCAGCCCCTCAAGGTCATTTTTACGAACTTCAAAAGCACAACAGCAGTGCGTTGTTTGGGGATCCATATGTGTTGCCAAATCACCATGAAAACAAGGAATGCTGGGCAGTATCCAGCAAGCCCATCCTCCTGGGGGACAGGGAAGGGTGACAGGTGTGGGGGGTGTACACAGCATGGCAGGGGGTCGGGCATGATCTAGAGCTGAATGAAGTACACGTGGGTTTCAGGTTTCATTTAACTCCTGCACCTGAGGATAACATGAGAAGCAGCGGAACACAAGGTTCAGGCTTGTGGATGCGGCCTGGGCCAGAGTCCTGGTTCACCACTCCCCTGGGTCCTGAGCAAGCAACTCAAACGCGTGCCTCAGTTTCCTCATCTGTAAAGTAGGCATCAACAGCCACAGTCCTGCCTTCGTTGACCTCTTTGGGGGAAGTGCTGAAAATAGTGCCCAACGACTAGCTGCTATTAGCGGGCCGGGGCACACACCTAAGGGTGATTAAGGAAATGAGAGCCATATGTTATTCCACAGATATGGACTATTGCACAGTAAGATAGATGGGGCTGGCAGAGGGTTCTAATCTGCACTAATTCAACACTGACTAAGTATCCGCTCCACTGGGTGCAGGTGCTCACACAACTCTGCAGACGTACATCTCGAGCAACATGGCCCTGCGGTATCCATCAATTTCCAAACAGACGCCTTTCACCCAGGTGTCCTGGGCAGAGGGTCAGAAAGGAGCTCCCAGAGAAGGAAGAATGTGTCACTCAGCTGCTTCAAGTCCCTGGCTGACTCCAGGTCTGTCGGGACCATGAAGCCCGCCCCAGCACCGTGAACGGGAGGGGCTGTCGTGTGCACGGGGAGGAGCTGACTGTGGAGTTCAATAATTAATTTGCCACAATTAAACCAAAGACTTCTGTCTCCAGCAGCAGATAAGCAGGCTCAGAGCTAACAAGGAGGCGGGGAGGGGCGGCTTTGACTAACCGGTTGGGAAGGGTGACTGAGTGTCGATAGCGCCTGTCATTACTTTATGATAGCAATAACTTTGTCGTTAGGCATCTGGGGATCCAGGAAGGCAGGCGCCGGCTGCAGACATAAGGCGGGCAACCCCAGGCAGACTTCCTTCAGTGTGCTGGTGACTGGCTCACCCTCACCTCCCTGTCTGGGCTGGGAGACCTGGATACAGTGCTAAGGCCTGACACTGTTACAAAGCAGCTGGAGTCTAGAGAATGCCCTGTGCAGAGGTGGGGATTGCTCTGCAGGGAATAGAGCAGGAGACATTAGGTTAGATTCCAGAAAGAACTTCCAAAGCAGTGATAATCACAGGAATCCCATTAGCTGCGTGCTTCCTCTGTGCTAGCATTAGGTACCTTCTACCAATTCACTAATTCCTGAACCCACAAGGTAGACACTTTTATTACCCCTTTATGGAGATGAGGAAACTGGGTGCCATAGGAAAACACTTTGCCCAAGGTCAGATAGCTTTGAAGCAGCAGAGACAGGAACTGAATGTAGACAGCCTCCTCTCAGAGCCTTGAAGTGCTAACTTGTCTCCTAAAGTTCCATCCGTGAGAAGCTGTAGGAGATTTTTTTTGAAATCTTCCTTGGTCTTGCTCTGCCATTGATTGGCTAGTGCAGCCGCACACCCCACATCCGTGCACCTAAACACACATGTGCACAGGTCCCTTGTGCTCACCAGACACATGGCCACATGCATCGTTCTCCTGGCCACCCCCACAGCTGTGTGACTTTCCTCCTGTCACCCTGGAGGAAGGAGTGATTTTATGGAACTGTGAGGACTGATTCCATCGGCCAAGCTAGAGGTGGCCTGGGCTGGAGCCAGGTTCCCAGACGTGGCTCTAGAGCGGGGTGTCTCAATCTCAGCACGGTGATGTTTGGGTACTGTCTGGAATGTTGGGCAGCATCCTAGCCTCTGTCTGCTAAATGCAAATACCCCCTGTCCCCTCCCGGTTGTGACAGTCAAAAATGTCTGCAGACATTGCCCAGGCTTCGAGCCGACAGCCACGGCCTCTCCGTCCCTGTGCATTCTCTTCCCATTCCCCACCCACCCATTTGACGGACGCTGAGTCCACTACGGACAAGACCGTTTGCTCGGAGTCAGGAGAAAGGTGATACTCATGCCCTGTCTCATTTCCAGAGGCGTGCTTTGGAGAATTGGGGCACAGCAGCTGGAGTCAGGCTTTCCACCTTTGTCCCTAGAGTCCGAGTTCTCCATGTGATCTCCAAATGGCCAGCTGAGACTCGAGTCCACTCTGCGGGCAGGGACGGGGGAGCAGCACCAACACCCTTACCCGCTCTCCATCGCCCGTGCCCGCTTAGAAACCCTTGTTTTCCAGTCCCTTGCACGCCCTCCCGCCCCCTCCCCTGGCACACCGAGTGTGTGAGCGGAGTGTTAGCTGGGTCTTGCTCCCCTTCCTGCCCTGGAAGCAGGGTAATGAGTAACCATAGCGTGCTACAGGCAGCTGTCTCCGACAACCCGAGAGACGCCACGGCTGCCTCATAAGGGCGCATTTGTTCTGTCAATAGCTCCTTGTGCAGGAGGCAGGGTGATGGGCGGACGGAGGGAGCAGGATGAGAAATCACTGAGTTTTGACAATTCCTTGCTTCTCTCCCACCTCTGTCCTGACCCTCCTACCCTGATGACCTTGCACTTGAGACTTGAAGACAACTCTCTCTCAGTCCGGACCTGAGCAGGGCTCATGTGCCTTGGGGGCGTGGTTTTTTGGTGAGTTGTAGATTCCATGGAGCCTGAGATCTGACTTTTCACATGGGGGTGGGTCAGGTGTCCCGGGCTTCCCTCCCTGGAACACAATGCCTATTGTCCCCTAGACCATTTAACGATCCAATAAATCTCTAGATATCCATCCCCAACCTGTGTTCCTGGATGCACCGTAAAGCTGTTTGAAAAGTGCTTTCATAGAGCAGTTCAGGTATATTACGGGATTAGTTCTACGCCCCACAATCAACGCGGGACTCATTAGGGCTTACTTGATCCCTGTCGTTATGTAGACAAGGAGATCTCAGACCAATAGATCATTGTACATCTGGCCTTCATAAAACTCCCAAGTGCCAGCCACATCCGCTTGTCTGGTGCACGGGTATCAAGCACCCACCTCAAGCCAGCTGTTCGGCCGGGTGCTGGGAACCCCTCAGATGTGAACAAGGCACAAGCTAAACGTCCAGGGAGAGGAAAAGGAGGAGAGGAAGGTCAAAATCTTTGGGGAGCATGAAGGAGACTCCAGAAATCAAGGCGAGCGTAGCCCCTCCTCCAGGCAGAGATTAAGGCCAGGACATATTTGGGGAACAACGAGAGACTGGGTTGGTGAAGGCACAGCAGGGGACAGAATGCCCGGGGTTTTAGGCAGATCCATAGGCACCTTGACGACCACATGGAAGCCAGGGGATGGTAGATGCAGGCTGTGCTGGTAGAAGACGAGGAGAAAGGACAGGTAGGGTGGTGTCACAGCAGCCTAGCAACTGAGGCATGTGGGCAAGGGCAGAGTGCAAGTGGCCCCAGGGCTCTAGGCCTGAATGACCAGGAGGACAGACCTGGAGAAATACAATCAAGAGGTGCAGGATGGACCAGCTGAGCAGCAAGACGCGCGGTTAGGTTTGGACATGTTGAGCTTAGGAGGCAGGAAGGGCGGATGTTGGAAATGGAGGTCAAGGGCAGGGTGGGGGTCAGGACTACTGTCTCTCCCAGCAACCCTTTCTAAGGATTCCGTGGCTCCCTCTCACCATTCTGCTCTTACCTCTTCCCTGTGCCTGAGAGCTGCCCTGTATGGACTGTGTCACAGGCCCTGTGCCCTGGGGACTTAGGCTGAGATCAGCCAGCAGAGCCTGGCTGAGGTCGGAGTGTACCAGGGAAGTAGACTATTCTTATGGCGGGCAGTTCTGCCTAGACAGCTGCAATCTCTGGATTCAGGGACCATTCTGCTCCCCTTGCCCCTTCTGACTTTGCATGATCGTTGGCCCCGAGGTCCTGCAGGTCCCCTTGTTGGCTTCCCTGGACCCTCCCCATTGCCCCGTGTCTAATCCTGCTCTTAAACTCTCTTCCACTCCCAGGTTTGAATGCACTGTCTGTAGCCCGTCAGGACCCCAACTCATACAAAAACTAGAATCAAAAGACCCAGAACAACATCCATTTCTCTTCTTAACTGGACGACGTTCCTGGGAAAACACAGGTCTCGTAAGAAACAGGCGGAGAAGTGATCACTACGGATGAGAGAGCTTTAGATTCTGGAACCCTCCACGAATTTCCTAGGTTTCATTCTGAACACTGACGTGTTGGTCCTGGGTCTTTTGCTCTTTAACATCTTACTCTGCTCTGTCACGCTTCTCCATTGCTGCCTTCCTCAGGGGACTCCAAACTCTCCACTGAACACTGTGGCAAGCTGAATCCCCCACTGGAAGCCACTCCTTCCAAGCAACATCCACTTTCTTTCCTAGGAAGCTGGCAGAAGTGGACTCTTGGCTGTGATCAGTCACCTCCAGCAAAACCGTCTCCACTTAACCACCTCTACCTAGCCATCGCTACCTGAGCAAAAGGGAATTAATCCAAGCAGGAGAGTTTGAAATTTCATTCAGGTGTATTGAGACTTCTTCCAAAATTTATGAGACTTTTTAGCTAGAAGACAGTCTGCAAACATCAATTAAAACATGTGCATGAACACCGTGCTAAGGTCACATTCCCAGCTGCACAGTTGCTGTGGCTCTCCTGATCAAAACCGCTTGTAAGTGGTTTGGGAACCGAATCTTTAATTACAAGGTGTAGACCTCCAAACGGGAACTAGTATGGATCCTAAAAGGAATTTATTGGGACAGAAAAAAAAAGCAAAAACAAACAACAACAACAAAAACAAACTCAAACGTCAAGAGAGAGGGCGGAAAGAAGGTGGTCCACTCTCAGAATGCGCAGGAACGTGCGTCCTCCGCACAGAGCTCTCCTCGCTCTTGTTACGGTGTCTTCTTCACGTGGGCAGGAGCCTCAGCACCTACTGGGCCACCGATTTGACAGGTTGCTCTGTTCCTTATTTGGTCCTAGTTGGAAAAATCTCAGGTGGGACTCTAGGTTGGCGTAAGTCAGACCCATCACACCTGGACCTATGAAGTTAGCCAAGGGGAAGGGGCGGGCCATGGAGGAACAGGGCTGCTCCTGCTGGAACCAGGGCTGAGGTGGAGATAGCTGCCTATTCCACAGCATTTCTAGTGTGATTATAGGCATTTCTAAACAGTAATTATGTATTTCTAAACAGTATTTCTAAACAGTAACCTCAGCAATGAAGAGGTTTTAGGCCCAGCAAAAGCCACTTGACATAGTCATATTTTGACAGACGCTATCAGTTCAATAAGCAAATAAATTGGGCAACTGCAGAATCCCGTGGGGAGAACTCATCGGTTTCTGATTGCTCACAGATGCACGATGCACGCTAGTTAGGTAATGGGGCGGTGACGGAGGACATGAGACAATATAGGTTCAAACCCCAGCTGCACCACTCAGTCCTTGCATGACTTTGGGCACTCAACATGCCTTTCCCTGTTGCCTTTTCTACAGAGGAGAGAATAGCAGTATCTGTCACTTAAAATTATTGGTGTGACACTTGAGTGATAGGGTGTTCCTTGGAGGATGCTGCGAAATCACTTAGCGTTGAAGTTCCGAGAGGGCAGAACGGCTGAGGCGTGGATCCCAGCACAGCCTCCAGTGTCTGTGCTCCTTTGCCCCAGCTGTTGTTGGAATCATCTGAGGATAGGGAAAGCTCGGTGTTCAAGATGGGGACAGCAGGTCCAGAAAAGTGGACTGACTTCTCCAAGACACGTGTGCATGCTTGTATACACACACACACACACACACACACGCACACACATACACACACACGTACACCCCGATTTGGCTTGAATTTCAGGAAAAGCAGTGCTGGTTAAAATACCCACACAAAAGCAGGTCTGTGCCTTGTTTCCTTAACTATTTGGAAAAATCTCAAGTTGGTGCCTATTTTGCATGGGGCACAGAAGTCTCTGCCCCCAGAGCAACACATAATAAGCATAATGAATTAGTAAATGATGTCAACTGCTGGAAGTTTTAAGTGCTATAGAAAAGCGTAACAGAACCAGATGGAGAGACGCCCCGGGGTTGCAATCTTAAATAGGGGGCTCAGCCCTCACTCGACGAGTGGATTAAAAAACTTTGGTACATATATACAGTGGAATACTACTCGGCCATTAAAGAAGATGATATTATGGCTTTTGAAATCAAATGGATGGAGATGGAAAGAATTATGCTAAGTGAAGTATCCCAATCTCAGAGACTCAAGGGGCGAATGGTTTCTCTCATCTGTGGAAGCTAGAGTACATCAGAAGCACGACGTTAGACAGCTAAAAAGCTAATAATAACTTAAATTGTATGATTCTCAACGCAACAGGGAGATGACTCCCTAGGATACCTGGATGCGTAGGGTAGGGGACAGGGTGCAGGGGAGGGCTTGGGAAGAATATCTAGGAGACTGGAGGGTGGGAATATGGGGGAATCATCTCAGAAGGAGATCTCTGATCTCCACGAGATATCCATTTAACTCAGGGGTTCTTCTGGGGGAAACAGCAACATGGGGAACCCAAGCGGGGCATCCATGCCATGGCATTAGCCCTGGATAACTAAGTATATATACATTTGTTCTTGCATGTTTGATAATGTTTCCCCCTCAATTGTAACGCCATATTCATCTAATAAAAAACAAATAAATAACTAAATATGGGGGCTTAGAATTCTAAAAGGCAAAGAGCTAGGAGGTGGTGTTTTCCTTTTTGCATATTTCTATTGCCCAGTTCAGCACACTCTTAAATTTACATGTAGGTGTGAAGTAAATGTCATTTATGGTGGCATGAACTGATATTTCTGGCTTCTAATTTGTGGCCATTAAAAAAAATACAGACTGCTAGGTGTGGAGGTGCATGCCTGTAATCCCAGCAACTCAGAAGGCTGAGGCAGGAAGATCCCAAGCTCAAGGAAAGCCTCTGCATCCTAGTGAGGCCCTAAGCACTTTGTAAGACCCTGTTTCAAAATTAAAAAATAAAAAGGGCTGGGGATGTGGCTTAGTGGTCAAGTATCCTGGGTTGGTTCAATCCCTGCACCAAAAAATAAAAAGCTGACCCTTCTGCTTCATAGTTCTGATGGCCTGGGTTGGACCTAGTCATGTCATAGATTTTAGAACAGGAAAGAAAATCGCTCACCCTTTCATCTTGAAGGTGAGTTTTGATCCTCCCTGAGTGCCACATGGTGATCTGGGAATGCAGCAAGCAATGAGTGGGAAATCAAATGCAGAGACAGGAGCTCGCTTCCATGGTGACTCAGATGGCCTAGAAGGAGGTGGGGGCGAGTGGCCAGTCACTTCTTGGTTCCCCAGCTTGGGATGGAAATTTCTAGACCTTGCACTTAGCCATTGAATATAATATTCCAGCTGCTTTAATGTCCCAGTGATATCACATCATTGTACTGCCACAGTTGGTAGCAGGGAGAACGAGTGTTTTCCAATGGCCCCCTGATTCTCAAGCTCAGTTGGAGCAGGGAGTGTGCGGGTCACGCCATTGCTCAGGGACACTGTCCCCTTCATTGCACAAGAGCAGACTTGCCCTTTCTTTCTCCTTTTAATTCTTGGCTGTCCTTCTATCATGTGTTATTGATTTTGATTGCAGTTTGTAAGTGTGTTTGGCGAAGGGGACCTCATGTCGTTATCTTAAATAACAGCTTTATAGAGATGTTATTCACATTCCATAAAGTTCATGTTTTTAAGTGTACAACTCAATGCTTTTTAGTTTATTCACAAAGTTGTGAATGGATCACCGTTATCTAATTTCCCACCCAAACACCCCATGCCCATTAGTAGCCACCCATCATTCCTCCCATTCCCCACCCTGGCCCCACCAGTCCTGCTTCTGTCTCTATGGATTTGCCCATTCTGAATATTTCATATAAGTGGAAACAGATAATTAGTGGCCTTTGCCTGGCTTCCTTATTTATAGTACTTTTTCCCTTAGTGTGGCTGAAGTATGGGCATTCCACATTTTATTCATCTGCTGACAGACATCGGGGCCATTTCTCTCTTGCCTATTATGATGAAGGCTGCTACGAATATCTGTGTACAAGTTTTTGAATGGGCACATTTTCAGTTCTCTTAGGTACACAACTAGATTGCTGTGTCATATGCCATATGTGTGAAATGGCGGTGCCATTTTACATTCCCACCAGCCTTGTATGAGGGCCCCGCTTCCTCCACATCCTCGTGAGCTCTTGTTATTTTCAAACAGAGATGATTTTAGTTCTTCTTCACAATCCGGATGACTTTCTTTTTCTTGCTTAATCGCCCTGACTTAGGACCTCGAGGACAGTGTGGAGTAGAGGTGGAGAGAGTGGACATCCTTATAATGCTCCCGGCAGGAGACCATCCAGCCTTAGTGTGACATTAGCTTTGGATTTGTCACAGCAGTTCTATATCATGCCAAGAAGTGTGCTTCCCTTCCCGGTTTGCCGGACTTTGCCAGTTGTGGTTTTGGTGTTGATTGAGATGACAACGGAGCTTCATCCTTTGTTCAATTAACGTGACGTAGTCGTAGCCAGCTGTGCCTTCCTGGCGTGAGTCTCACTTGGTTGTGGCATAGGATCTTGTGTGTTGCTGAATTTGGCCTGCAGGCGCTTCACTGAGGATTTTATCCTCCATCTTCCTACGGATGCTGGTCTGTACCTCCTTTTCTCCAGATGTTTCTCCAGCGTCTTCTGCTGTCAGGATAACACTGGCCTCATAAAAAGGAGTTGGGAAGTGGTTCTTCCACGTCGGTGTTTTCAGAGTTTATGAAAGATTAGCGTTAATTCTCTAAGCATTTCGTAGTGTTTATACATAAAGCCATCTGTTCCTGGGCTTCCTTTGTGTTCTTTTTTCCTATTTAAAGCCCTTTGCTTGTTACAAGTCTATTCAAACATTCTATTTCTTCTGGACTCAGATGCTTTTTGAAAACAGTTAGGTTAAAGTTTAAGAGGTGTCCTATCCATTTGAAGTGGCTGCTGTTGGCCATGGTGAACTGCCAGTGTGGTTTTGAGCAGTAAAGCCATGTGATGAGGCCCGCTTGCAATTTTGGGTCTGCCCAATGCTCCTTATCTGTGCAGCTCTGTGTTTCTGAATCTTAGTTTCCTCATCTGCAAAATAGGCTTAATCCCATTGTCCTCCAAAGGTGAGAGGGGATCAGGTCCCATCCATCCCATGCCTAGTAGAAGTGGCCCCTTAAGAGTGATTATCCACATGCTCTGTCAGTGTCTGACAAGCTCCTACTAGCTGCTGGCTACTCTTCCAGGACTAGGGACAGAAAGGAGCAAAGACTTGGGCGGATCCTTTCTAATAGGGGCGAGGTTAAGGAAGTCCCTGCCTGACTTAACCACTGAGAGATGCACCGGGGCACCAGACAGGTGGAGCCCCAAAGCTGGATCACTGCTGATTGGTGCTGGGGTATGGGATCTGACTGGCATGGCATGGGGGGCTCACCTGAGCACTCTTCTTTTCCAGTCTGGTTCTAGGGACAGTCTTTGGAGGGGAGGTCTGTTTCCCAATGTCTGATCCTTAAAGCCACTAACTGAGTTAGCTGCTTCCCACTTGAGAAACCTGGGCTCGGGGCTCTTGCCCACCAGCTGATTTCCTCTCTGAGGATAAGATGGAGAACATGGGTAGGAGTCTGACTCAGAGGAGTTTCTTCTCTTAGACACACTGTTGAGGATGGTTTCCTCCTCCTGCAGTGCTCCATGGGGAGTGGAGTCACCTTAGGCAGGGTGCTCAGAGAGGGCTTTTTTATTTTTTTAAAGAGAGAGGGACAGTGAGAGAGAGAGAGAATCGATTTTATTAGTTTTTCATATGACTTTTGTTGCTCACACACTTTGTTGTGTACGTGGTGCTGGGGTTTGAACCCAGGTCCTTGTGCTTGTCAGGCAAGTGCCGCAACCGCTGAGCCACCACTCCAGCCCCCAGGGAGGGCTTTTCTAAGGAGGTGGTGGAGCCAGACAGGCAAAGACCTGCGTGTTCCAGGTAGAAATGACTGCCCCATTGGTGTGTCTGAGGAACAGAAATGTTTTTTTCTTTCTCTTCTTCTCCTGCCTCTCTTTCCACCCCTTCTTTCTAAACCTCATGCGGACTTCACTTCCTCAGCATCCCACTGGGGCTCAGAGAAGCCAGACAGTTGGCACTGCCCAGCACCAGCTTGTTAGAGTCAGTAGCTGAGCCAGAGTCCTGGAGAGGCTTCTGATCAGTGCAGATGGCTTCAGAGACATCTGCCACCGCCTGTGCTGAGATGATCAGGTCTAGCCTGCCCCGCGATCTTTCTTTGAAGATAGTTTCCTGGCATATTTGGGGCTGTAATCTGTCTCTCCAAGATGAACCACTTTCTTATTGAGAAAGTCAAGACGGCTATTTAAACGTGCTACTGTGGGATAACGTTGAAAGTGACTACCGGAGGATGTGACATCATTGTGGCAGGTGCCTGGATTTCGGCCATGCTATAACCCTGTGTCCACTTAGCATGGTCTTTGAGGCCACCGAACGTGGATCATCCCTAGCTTCCAAAGAACAAAGGCAACTCCTCCAGTGCCTGCCAGGGCCCTGATGTTTCTTAGTTCCCTCAACCTTCTGTGTTCCTCTTCTGGCAGCTTCCTGCCTAAGGCAGTCTTGGCCAGGAGAGGACTCAGAGGGTCAGTTCCTGATATCCACTAGATCCTCTTCCTAGGTAATCAGACTGATATCTTATTAGAAAATCATACCTGTGATAGGACAGATTCTGGCATTAGCCCATAAGATGCTTAAATTCAAGAGAGTTATCAGCAAATGGGGGCTTGTCCTCTCCAGGGGGGCATCTGCTGCATGGTCGCCGGCTTCTGCCAAAAGTTTAGTGGCTGATTCCTCTTCTGGGGAGTCCTTGAGTGGGGCCCTACAAGTGTTTCCTGGCTTAGTTGATTTAGAACAGGACTCAGGTTGAACCAAATGACATTTCCTGCCTTCTTCAGGTGTCCTTGCCTGCCTTCTGAAGCCTAGACCCACCTGTTAGGGGAGCTGTCTCAGTGCTTAGTGGTTGCTGCTGCCTTGCTGGGTAATGACAGGTGAGTCACTTGTCTGGGCTTCACTTTCTACCTCTGTAAAATAAATCATAGCATGGATTCTCCAAGAATTTGTGGCTGCTTCTGGGCTGAATGGTTAGTCATGTCATTTCTCCCTGCGTGGCACCTAGACACCTTTCAAAAAATTTTAATTGAATGGGTGAATGAGCAAATGAAAATGTGGGGCTTGTATTTGATCTCATTGTCTACGCCTTTTCTACAGAACCCAGGGAAAAGATTTAGGGCTTATGACCTCTTTGGAGAATTGTGCGTGAAGACCACCCCTTATTTGCCCACAGGAAACCAAGACTCTGCTGGTTAAGAGTGACCTGCAACTTGCACCTGGACCTCTACCTGCCTTCTGCCTGGGTTTCCCCCATGGAGAGCCAGCTGGGCTGAGGTCTGGCCAGCAGCAAGTCAGGTGGTGTTGAAGGAAAGCCCGCAGGCTGTGCACTTGTAACAAGCAAAGTTCAAAGTCGGCCCAGCATCTACCCACCACGTGACCAGGGTCAAGTTCTTCCATCCCTCTAAGCCAACTTCCCATCCGTTAAGGGAGTTAGGGGAATGGGTGGGAGACAGGCTCGGATGTGCCTGTGAGTCGTTGTATGCCACCTTCCATTCTGCCACTCTGTCCCTCACCCATGCCATGGTGAAGGAGGAGGAGTCAGAACCTTGGGTTTGGGAGGTGGCCGATTTCAGAACCTCCAAGGAACAAAGCTTTAGTGTTCCAGGGGAGTGCCCGTGTGCACCACCTCCTTCCAGGGGGTAGTAGGAGTGGGGTGGGGCCCAGGCACTCTCCCAGCCCTGCTCAATCATGTCTCCCACCCATCTGACCTGCTCCCAGGAGGGGGAGAACTGAATAGAAGGGAAGGCATCTGAGGTGACCACCTGAACTAGAGTCTTGGAGAACATTTGCTTTACAAAGCTTCTTGCAAAATCCAGGTAGGGCTTCCAAGCCTGTTGCCATATTTGATTGATTTAGTGATTTCTGTGAAGAGGAGGTGTGTTCTGGAGGGGTCCTGTGCCCTCCATATCCTGGACTGGCATACCTGGGTGTCTGAGCTCCCGGAAGCCTCTCCACTCCCAGGGGAAGGGATCTTCTCTGGTGAGGTGCTTCAGGGAAGACTGCCATGATCCCAGGTGTGAGCCTGCCACTGGCCTCTTCTGCTTCGTCTAGCAAAAGAGCCTGGCTTTGTCTTCTTCATCGTCTCCGGAGATCGCAGAGATCACGCTTCTGTGACGCACCCTCGCCTATCACTCAGTTACCTCCACACTTCCGTTTGACTAAACTCCTTTGATTTTAAAGCTCAAATCAAGTGGGCCACCCCAGGAAGCCTTTGCCTAGCTGAACCCCTCACCACACC
>PVKS010037278.1:0-18744 GCA_004027875.1 Aplodontia rufa | reverse complement strand
TATAGCTATAGCATCCTATAGCTATGACATCCTATAGCTATGACATCCTATAGCTATGATATCTTGTAGCTATGACATCCTATAGCTATAGCATCCTATAGCTATGACATCCTATAGCTATGACATCCTATAGCTATAGCATCCTATAGCTATGACATCCTATAGCTATGACATCCTATAGCTATGACATCCTATAGCTATAGCATCCTATAGATATGACATCCTATAGCTATGACATCCTATAGCTATGATATCCTATAGCTATGACATCCTATAGCTATAGCATCCTATAGCTATGACATCCTATAGCTATGACATCCTGTAGCTGTGACATCCTGTAGCTGTGACATCCTGTAGCTGTGACATCCTATAGCTATGACATCCTATAGCTGTGATATCCTATAGCTATGACATCCTATAGCTGTAGCATCCTATAGCTATGACATCCTATAGCTATGACATCCTATAGCTGTGACATCCTGTAGCTGTGACATCCTGCAGCTCTGACATCCTACAGCTCTGACATCCTACAGCTGTGGCATCCTATAGCTATGGCATCCTATAGCTATGACATCTTATAGCGATAGCATCCTATAGCTATGCCATCCTATAGTGAGGACCCCAGACTGCCCTCAGCAGTGTCCTAGGACCCCCAGGTCCACAGTGCTGCCTGACCTGGGCCCAGAACCCAGAATGAGGCCGTGTGGTGCATCCATGAGAGCACATTGATTTCACCTGCTGGACAGGTGGACGACAGTGGTTTAGAAAGCCGTCCTCGGTCTGTTACGCGCTTGCAGGTATGCTTGTCACAGACAGGGGAGCCCCTGGGGCAGCCTGAACTCACGCTTGCTGAGGTGGAATCCTGTCAGAAGGTGTAGGGTTGGGGTGCCGCTCAGTGGTGGAGCCCTTGCCTGGCATGCATGAGGCCTGGGCTCCAACCCCAGCACCAGAAGAAAAGAGGTGTGCCTTGATCTGAATTCTTTTTTAAAAAAATCAGCGTATGAGGCTTTTGTATACTACAAAGTCCTATAAAATCAGGGTTCTCTTTACAGTCTGTGGGTTTCTTCTCTCATAGGTTCTGACATGAAAGGAAACACCGTTGTGCCGGAATCTAAACTCTCGGGTTCTTACGAAGACCAGTCCCCTTATTTTTTTGAGAAATACTCCAAGGATCTCTTGGTTGAGGTAAAGGGCATTTCTGGGAAGCTGGCCGCTTTGGGGCTTTCCTCATCATGATTCTGCGGTGCGCTTCTCTGTGGACCTCATGTAGCCCGGGGGTGGTCGTGGAGAAACGAGGCGTGCTTGCATGCTGGGGCTGGTTGTCTGTCTCCCAGTGGGTCGCAGTTAGGACACCTGGGTGCTCTGCTTTACTGTGCACACTGCTAGCGTGTGGCTTTTAAACAGAGCCTGGCTGAGATACTGCACCAGAAGTTCCTAGACCTGGACGTGGAGGACCGCCACCATGCCTACCTGAAGCCTTTCCGCATCCTCCTCAGTCTGCTTGACAAGCCGGAAGTAGGTAAGGTCAGCAGCGGGCCCTGCAGGTGACACACAGCGCCTGTAGGAGACGCACTCAGCGTGTTGTTTTGACTGGGATTTATTAATCGGTGCGGTTTCAGAATCCGGATCTCGTCTGAGATCTGAGTGTTTTATCAGGCAAGTGCCGTTAGGCTCCTGAGCACAGTGTGGGTGCTGTCGGGCACAGGGTTTGCTCTTTAAGAACATTTCTTCAGGGCTGGGATGCCGCTCAGTGGTAGAGCATTGGCCTAGCATGCACGCAGCCCTGGTTTCAATCCCAGTACCAAAAAAAAGAAAAGGAGAAAAGGAACATTTCTTCATTTCAACGCACTGCTTCTAATGCACTTTGGTTTTATTTTCAAGTAAATATTTTTGCTTTGTGACCACAAACAAACCATGTCATTTCATTCAGTGAAAAGGCAGGAGTCGAGCCAGACTCTGCTCCCTGAGGCCCCCTCTTACACTCTGCAGCCCTGAGAAACAGGGCCTTCTCTCCCTGGCTTTTCTAAAACACATTCTTGCTTGTAATCCCAGCAACTCAGGAGGCTGAGTCAGGAGGATGGAAAGTTCAAAGCCAGCCTCAGCAACTTAGCAAAGCACTAGGTGACTTGGTGAGACCCTGTCTCAAAGAGTAAAAGGGGCTGGGGATCTGACATTGGGTCACTCAAGCCCAGTGACAGGGAAAAGCTCTGTCTCTCCTCCATCGCACTGTGGCCTCCAGCATGTCATGAAGACGTCTGCCTTCTGCCTCCTGCGTGCAGAGATCAAGAGCCAGGGACATTATGGCAGTGCCTGTCTCTCTGGTGTCAGGAGGGAGGCCCTTCCTTTATTCATGGGGCCTCTTCTGTGTGGCAGGGACAACATAAGCCTTCAGGCACAAAAGAGGACTGAGGCACCTCCCCCAGTTAGATCAGTTAGATGGGGGAGCACTCTGAGGTCCTGGAGTGTTTGCTTTTGCTTAGTTGCCCAGGCTGGCCTCAAACTTCCAATCCTCCTGCCTCAGCCTCCCCAGTAGTTGGGATTGCAGGCATGAGCCACCACTCCTGTCTTGGTTTTTTGTTTTTGATTTTAATAATAGCAGTGGCTGACAATTTTTGAGCAGTTACTTCACACCAGATGATCTGCGGCATCAATTTTTTTCCATCATACTGGAGACTGAACCCAGGGGAGCTATACCACTGAGCTACATCCCCAGCCTTTTTGATTTTTTATTTTGAGAGAGTATTGCTGAGTTGCTGAGGCAGCCTTGAGCTTTTGATCCTCCTGCCTCAGCCTCCCCAGGAGCTGGGGTTGCAGGTGTGCATCCGCCGCTTAGTCCACTATGACCCATCACCTTATGTATAGGACATCTCTGAAAACGTAATTTGAGCGATTTTATAGGTGCCTATAAAATTTCATAGGTTGTTATAGGTGTCCTACGTGTAGATGGTGGGACATAATGAATTTTAATGTATGTCTCACACTTCTGCAGCCCTAGGTAGCTTCTTTGGTGATACCCATTTTGCAGAGCCTGAGGTTGAGCCAGGGTGAGCCATTTGTCCAAGGGCACCCAACAGCCCCAACCTCTGCTAATCAGACACTGCTGCTGTCCTGGTTGCACCGAGACACTTCCCGTGTAAGGAGGAGGAAGTTCTCTTCCCTCGTGGCTCCCCAGCATTCCATTCCAAGTGTGAAGTGGCTTGTTCTTCCCAGCTAAGTGCTGCCTTGGGATGTCTGTGCTTTGCCCCCTCCCCACCTCCTTCCCACCAGCGATGATGGCACAGATAGATTTTTTTCTGAGCATGGAGTAACTGCAGCTCTCGAAAGTCAAGGGTCAGGCTGAAAATGAAAGAAGTTGTACTGACGTGTTGGGGGCTTGCTGTGTCACTTGGCAACGTGTTCAAGAAGGAAGTATAGCCCAGCATTTGGAGATGTGTGTTTTATTGTCAGAGCCATGCACCTGTGAGCCAAGTCAACCTTGCTGCTAGCTGGGGCTCCAGGGCGTGTTTTCTGGAAGGGAATGGATGTCCGGCTTCTTCCCAGTCGAAATAGCCATTAATTTGCTTGGCCTGATGATTTAGTTGTCTGAGGGACAACATACGTAGGAGGCAGAGGCCTAGGGTGGCTCTCAGGCCTGTCCATTCTGTTAGCATCGGGGCTTCAGCCACATCTGATTTTGTCCTCCACGAGAAAGGGTGACAGAATGGCCTTTGTTCTGTTAAAAACCTTTGCCATTCTTACGCTGTGGAGAAAGTTCAGCTAAGGCCTCTCTCAAGCATGGTTTTCTCATCTTGTGACTCTGTTACAGCTCAGTCGTAGTGTGCTTAGCTCCTGAGGCCTTGAGTTCAGTCCCATCCATCTGCTCAATGCGTCTTGCACAGCAGTGTTAACAGACTCTCCTTTCCTGTGAACTGACTGCTTTCATCCCTCTGGATCTGTGGGAGAAATGTCCCATCCAGTGCACCTCCTGATTGGCAGGAAAGCTGTTCTCATGTGCAGCTGCTGCCAGGCCAGGCCTCTACACTGAGCTGTGTCCCCAACTTTTTTTTTTTTTTTTTTTTTTTTTAAAGAGAGAAGGGCAGTGAGAGAGAGAGAGAGAATCTATTTAGCTTTTGACATGGCTTTTGTTGCTCTGACACTTCCTTGTGTACGTGGTGCTGGGGTTCAAACCTGTGTACTTGCACATGCCAGGCAAGTGCCATAACCACCGAGCACCACTCCAGCCCATTCTTAGCCCTTTTTGTTTTTTATTTTGAGACAGGATATCACTAAGTTTCCAAGGCTGGCCTCAAACTTGGGATCCTCCTTCCTTGGCCTCCAGCGTTACACCCAGCTGCTGCAGTTCTTCTGTGGGGCTTTAGAAGCTTCTCAGGACTGGTGCTACTTCTTTTAAGTTGTTTCAGCTCATGATTGAAAGAATTGAGGGTAGGGAAGTGGCCCTGCTCTGTGGGTCATTTCTGTTGAGTGACATGTCTGGCCACACAGGTTGAGCACACTTGGGCCATGTCGCGGACAGCCCGCCTCCCCTGAGCAGAAACTGGCTTGAGCGATTTGCTTAACCTCTCTGTGCCCCAGTCACCTTGTGTGTACTCAGGGACAGCAGTCGAGTGCCTGTGTGTGGCAGGGTGGTCACAGTGTGAAATGCCAGCAGCAGCGTCCCACACAGCAAGCTCGGCAGAAGTGCTGGCTGTTTTTCTGAGTGTGGTCACCGGCTGAGGCCTCATCGGCACCACTCGCTCCGCTTCCGGGTGCTGGGAGCATGCGAGGGGCCTGTGTTTCGGGTTACTCTGCACGCTGATATGCTGCGTGTTGGTTTTTAGAAAGGATCATACTCCTCTCAACATTTTCTTTTTGATTGCAGGGCCTCAGGTGGTTGAGAGTTTGTTTCTCGAAGTCATCAGGGCCTTTTACTCTTACTGTAGAGATGCCCTTGGCTCTGACCTTCAGCTTAGCTACACTCAGAGTGGAAATCTGCTGACAAGGTATGGGTGTGGCCTCCTCCCTCCCAGCATTCACTGCAAGTCGGGATGTGCTGGAGAAAGTGGAGGTGCAGCTGGGCCGCTTGTTACAGCAGCTCACCCTCCTGAGGCAGTCAGCACCAACTGACTGTTGACTGCTGGAGGGATGTGCAGTTTGGCCTCTCCCCTGGCCTGGGTGTGCAGAGGGTTGGGGGAAGTGTGACAGTCGTGCAACCAGGGCAGCTTGATCAGGGTAGCCACATGGCGAGTCACACTGGCAGAAGAGCAGAGGGCCATAGCAGGGATTGAGCTCAGATGTGGGCCAAGGGTGTGGGTCACCGAGGGTGGGGCACTGAGCCAGAGCACCAAGGGCAGAGCCCAGTGTGCTGGAGGCAGAAGTGGGTGTTTGGGACCCTGGCACCTTGGCTTCATGTATGCAGTTTCTGTTTTCTTTTGTGCCACCACACCTGGTTAGAACTAACTTTTTTCGTATATGTATGCCAAGGGAACCTCAAACTGCTAGGCAGTACTGCGGAGCCCCTGAACAATAATATTTTTATCTTGATTAGTTTGTCAGCCCTTTGGAAATAAGTTAAAAATGGCAGAATGCGTCACTGCAGGTGCAGTGCCCCACAAGCAACTCAGGGCTTTCATAGATGCGTTGGCCTCCTCCCCCTTTCACAGTGCAATCAAGGAGAACAGAAGCGCCTCCGAGATCGTGAAGACTGTGAACCTGCTGGTCTCCTCCCTCAGCACAGACTTCCTCTGGGATTACATGACCAGGTGTTTTGAGGAATGCTTCAGGTACGCGTGCGGTTCCAGGCGCCAGCTCCTGTGGGAAGGTGGCAGGTTTAATAGCTCTAGCTGCTCAATCTGGCTGGCCATATATAAATAGCTGAAGTCATGTGGCCTCTCCTGGGCTTCAGCGTTCAGTCAAAACAGGATTGGAAAGAATTCACTCAAGATCCTCATAGGATGAAGAAGGTCTCCAAGAAGATTCACATAATCTTTGCTCCTAATTCTGAAGCTGCGTTGTTTATTAAAGTCTCGCTTTGGAAAACCCTCCATGCATTTTCTAGTTACCTTTATCAAATTGGCTTTCTCCACACCATCCTCTTGCCAGCCCAGTCTCCTTAGCGCAGCTTAGCTTTGTGTCTCTGGGACTGGATGAAGTGTTTTGATCTCTTCAATCTTCTTAAATTCCTTTAGAAATTTAAGGTCAGATGAAAGCATTAATGTTTTAAGCTACTATAATCAGCTTTGCTGTTACTTTTAATCTTTGGATGATTTGCGTGACCTCAGAGTTGTGAGTGGGAGAGGCAGGGAGAGCAGGCTCTCTGGAGAGCATTCCCAGATCCTTTCCCTTCCGGGAGGGGGAATGCAGTCTTTCCAGCCCTGCTCTGTCCCTTGAGGCCTGCAGTAAAACTCCTTCTTAAGATCTTTGCTGCAGTTGACTTCTCCCTATCCTTCACGTGCCCAGCTATATCAGCAGCTTCCCGTGTAAGCACTTTGCTACGTGTGTCCAGTTGCTGGAGCCTTACATCGAGGCTTTGGAGCATCCCCAAGAGAGACAGGCACTTGGTCATCATGCTTTTGAGGCATAAGAGAGCCAGAGCCCAGGGACGTGAAGTACCTCCTCTGGCATCACACGGCAGATCAGCAGCAGCCGAGATTCGAACCCAGCAGCCATGCCTGGGGAAGCTCTTCTGCCGCCCTGAGCACCAGGTCCAGATAGACCTACCCCATGCTGAACTTGTCACCGGGCCCTCTGCCAACAAGGCCAGGGGACACTCAGCCTAAAGCTTACTGTGGTTACATTGAGTTATTTATTTTAACTCCAGTGCAGAGGGCCTTGCACATGCCAGGCAAGTACTCTGCCCCTGAGCCACATCCCCAGTCTGATTATTTTTTTTTTAATTTTTAAAAACTCGTTTGTGGTACTGGGGATCAAACCCAGGGCCTCATGCATTGCTGGGCAAGCTCTACCATGGAGCTGCACCCCCAGCCCCATCTTTTTTTTTTTTTTTTTTTAAGAGAGTGAGAGAGAAAGAGTTAGCTTTTATTTTTTCATCTGGATTTTGTATTTCTTCCTCTTAGTTGTGTATGTGGTACTGGGGATTGAACCCGGGTCTTTGAGCATGCTAGGCAAGTGCTCTACTGCTGAACCACTTCTTCAGCCCCTTGCCTGTTTTTTTTTTTTTTAAAGAAGAAAAAGTTGCTACCCAGACAGAAGCGAATGCCCACCTGCCTGACTCTTCCTTCCCTCATCCCTGAGTTTCTCCCTCTCCTGCACTTAGTGCGTGTCCTTCCCATGGTGCTGGTCTGCACTGGTGCAGCAAGTGTGTCTGTGAGTGATACAGTCTGTCATCTGCTGAAATTGCTCTTAGCGAAGCCGCATTGTGCAGCCTTCCTGCGAGGTGCTGTTGGGGGCTGGCGCTCCAGAGCTGCCTTGTGCATGCACGTGCAGCCCATGCATCAGAGTGCAGTAGCACCTGTGCCCGTGGCCGGGTGTCGCAGGAATGGTGCTGTGCAAACACCTCTGCCCTGTCTGTGCTCGTGTACCATCTTTCCGGTAGACCCATACAGTGCAGCCAGGGCCTCCAGCTCCCTCCAGGAATTCTCCTGCGGTGAGCTCCAAGATAAGTGCTGACTTTCATAAAACCTAACCACACCGGCTTGAGTGGGACCATAAGAGCTGGACGAATCCCAGGTCACTCTGTTTTGAGAACCAACATAAACAGTCATCCCTTGCCCTCCTGGGGAACTGCTTCCAGGCTCCCCAGCAGATACGCAAGTCTGTGGATGCTCAAGCCCATTTAAGTCATCTCTAGAGTACCCACGATGCCTCGTACGGTGTCAGTGCTATGTAATCAGAATAGCTGTATCATTTAGGGGAAGTGGCAAGAAAGGAGTTGGCACATGGTCAGTGCAGATGCAGGTTTGGTTTTGTTTTTTCATCTGGTTGGTTGAATACACAGATGTGGAAGCCACAGGTGCGCAGGGTCGGCAGTCCTTTTTAACCCTTGTTTAAGAGTTGAGCGTGGGGTCAGCTCAGTAGCTGACCATGGGTTGCTTCCCACTCATGGCACCGTGTCAGCAGCTCTTGCTGAGCTTGGGTTGGGGACTTGCACTTCTCTAGGACCCTGAAGAATCCCTGCTGACCCCCGCAGCCCTTGGTTTGGGGGCAGGGGCCCTGGATGCACACAGGACAGCTCTGAAGTCTGCTGGGCGTGGAGTCCTACATGGTCCCAGGACCACCCGCATCTGAATCGGTGGAGTTCAAGCCAGAAGGAGCCCAGTTTGGAGAAAGATTCAAGATACTGTGTTTGTCACCAAAGTGTAGGAGTTAGAACTGTGAAAGCTGTCTCTCGTTAGGTTTGAGATGGAATGCACCACTGGAAATCATAAGATGCTTGCAGTTACCACAGGAGAAAGGATGATCTGCTCTTTTTTCTTTTGACTGATGTAGACCAGGGAAGCCGAGTACCACTGTGGGAAAAGCCGTCAGCCCCGCGCCCACGGTCTCGGAGCTCTGCACCCTCCTCGTGTTCCTTCTGGACGTCATTCCCTTGGTAGGTGCTCGCTGTGCTGACGTCTTGCTCTTATTAGTGCTGGTAGCCTGCTTCGTAAACCTAAATGTACTGAAAACCAGATTTACCTAAACACGCACACGGTCTCTGTGTTGTGCCTGGAGGTGATCTCTCTCTCTCCCTTTCCATCTCTCTCTCTCTTTTCCTTTCTTCCTCTTCTGCGGGGCACTGCAGATCAAACCCAGGACCTTGTGCATGCTAAGCACATTCCATACCACTGAGCTACGTCCTCTTATGTTTTTAATATCTCATTTAAAGATGTCAAAACTTTTGAACCAGTTGGAAGTGGGCCACACTGAAGTTATATAAACCAGATGATGGGATGGACAGATAGTACAGTTATTTAGGTGGGAAAGTAAATATACTACCTAGTTAAAATTGTGCAGTTGGCTAATCTTGAAAACACTAATTTCCTTAATACATAAATTCCTATGGCAATTTTACTATCCGTCCCTTAGTCTTCTAAAAAGCCACATAAAAGGAAAGGAAAACATCCTTAATTTGTTAGAACAAAAAGAAGTATTATACTGTCTTCTGGTTTGGGAACTAATGTGAAATCTGTGCTCTGACCTGGAATTGTCTAAGATGCCATTTTGAGGTGCTGCTTCTGGGTGGGAAGCCAGAAACGTGCGCATAAACCGTGCCTTTCCTCCGCAGGAACTATACTCAGAGGTGCAGACCCAGTACCTGCCCCAGGTGCTCGGCTGCCTGCTGCAGCCTCTTGCTGAGGAGGTGGAAGCCTTGCGCTTACCTGAGCTCACGCACGCCCTGAAGACGTGTTTCAAGGTGCTCAGCAAAGTCCAGATGCCGCCCTCCTACCTAGACACGGAGCCCACCAGTGGAGGCTCGGTAGGTGCCTGAGAGGCGAGGTGGTTCTTGTGCCCCAGGGAGTGGGCAGTAATGAGGGCTGGGCAGGGCAGGAATACGGTGAGTAAGTGTGTGGATAACACTTCATTACACTGGTAAAATGCTCGAACACTCTGGAGCGTTTCCGAGTTGCTCAACCCACTTCCACTGTGTATAACCACAGTGAATGGCAAGACACAGCTAATAGCTACGCAGCTGCAGTCAGCGGCTGGCTTCCAGATCTTTGCATGTGTATGCTTGTGTGCATGCGATGTGGGTTACTTAAAACGTTGAGCTAGGGGCTGGACCCATGGCTCACTTTCCTGCCATGCGCAAGGACATGGGTCCAAGCCCCAGCATCATGTACACAACAAAGTGTCAGAGCAATGAAAACCCACATGAAAAACTAAATCAAATTGATAATTTCTCTCTTTCTCTTTCTCTCTGTCTTTAAACAAAGAAAAATATGGGCTGGAGTGGTGGCTTGGTGGTTACGGCGCTTGCCCAGCATGCACGAGTACACGAGTTCAAACCCCAGCACCACATACACAACAAAGTCTTGGAGCAACAAAAGCCACGTGAAAAACTAAATAAAAATTGATTCATTCCCTCTCTCTACCTCTCCCTCCCTCCTTCTCTCTCTCTCTCACTGTCCCTCTCTCTTAAAAAAATAAATAAATAAAAACGCGTGAGTGTTCACCCTGTTTGAATTGCCTTATCAGTGCATCCTCGCTCAGGTGCCCATACCTGATTGGTAGGGCTGCTATAATGAAGCTGCACAGACTAGGTGGCAAACAACGAAGTGAATTTTCTCCCAGTTCTGGAGACTCCAGTAGCAGAGTATTGGCAGGGTTGGTTTTTCCTGAGTGCACCAGGGAAGAAGAATCTGTCCAAGGCCCTCTGCCAGTTTCCGCTGGCTTGCTCCGGTCTTGGCTGTTGTTGGCTTAGTGAACCGTCAGTCTCTGTGGGCACATGGTGCTCTCTCTGAATGTGTCTGTGTCTGTGTCTGCATTTCCCCTCTTATGAGGGTGGAAGTCCTGTTGGAGTAGGGCCCACCCTAATGACCCCATCCTAACCTGATCGCGTGTTTCCAAATAAGTTTGCATTCCAGGGTACGGGAGGTTAGGGCTTCAGGGTCCTTTTGAGGGACATGATCCAACCTATAATAGACACTAATTTGTGACTTTGGTTTTCATTCAGGCAGTCTTTGGGTGACATTCTTGCAAATCAGCATGAATCAAAATTGTTTTCCCTACTAGGATTTTTCTAGCTTTTTCACTGCTAAGAACAGTTTCACAGGCAGCCCGTGCATGGGTGCCAGTGTATCTGAAGGATAAATTTGTAGCCACAGGTTGTGATCGAAAGGCATGATGTTGTCAAATTGTCTTCTGAAAAGACTAACAGTGAGAGTCCCACAGATGTTTGCTGCCCGTGTTCTTGGAATTATTATTTTTTTTTTGTTTGGGAATTTGAAACCTTTGAGGATTTTGAAACCAGTGCAATGGCGGAAAGAAGAGACTGGAAAGTGAGGCGTTCTGAGAGTGTCGCAGGTGTCCATTGGTGCTTGCAGTAAATGAGTGACTGATAGACGCTTGGTCTCAGTTTACAGACTAATTACAGACGGTTACTTCAATTTGGAATTTCGTCTTCTTTTTCTCTAATAGCTGTTTTAACAATTAGGAAAAAAATGTCCTGAAAATGATTAAAGATGTAAAACTTAGGTACGTTAGTCAGCTTTCTGTCACTGTGAGAAAATCACTGAGAAAACCAACTTAGAGGAGGGAAGATTGCTCTTGGCTCACAGTCCGTGGTTGCTTAGCGCCGTTGTTTCTGGGCCTGTGGTGAGACTCAGCACCATGGTGGAAGCACAGGCAGGAAGCTGCTCACCTCTTGGCAACCAGGAGGCAGAGAGTCAGGCTGGGGACAGGACAGACCCTTGCAATGGCACCCGGTGACCTGCCTTCTCCCGCCCAGTCCCACCTCCTAAAGATTCCACTACGTGCCAGGACCACCACCACCAGGAGAACAAGCTTCAGTCTTCAACCATGAGGCTCAAGGGGACTTTGCAGACCCCACCTACAGCCGTGATCATTTGTAGTTTACAAACAATAACAATATGCCTCAAATCACATGGTGCATCTCATTCTTCCTGAGAGCACAATGGGGTGAATGCTGAGGAAGTTCAAATTCAGCATAGTATCTAAGCTGTGAAAAAGAGCAGAGGTTGATCTGTTGATGTTTGAAATGTCATCGCTTTGGAAAAACTATTGTGTGCATGTACAGGTGTGGGTATGTGTGTGTGTGTGTGTGTGCATGTGGGTGTGGTTTTATGTACGTGTGTGTGGTTGAGTGTATGCATGTGTGTACACGTGTGAGGTTGTACATGTGTGCGTGTGGGGGTGTGGTTGTGTGCATACATGCGTGCGCTTGTATGCATGTGTGGGGTGTGTGCGTGTACATGGAGTGTACATGTAGTATACATGTGTGTATTGCATTATGTGTGCATGTATACATGTGTGTATCCATGAATGCAGGGACAGGTGGAATATCCCTTGTCCAAAATTCTTGGGACCAGATGTGTTTCAGATGTTAGATTTCATCAGACTCTAGAATATTTGCGTGTACGTGAGACCACATGGGAATGGGATGGGACCCAAGTTCAAAGCACAAGATTCATTCATGTTTTATGTACACCCCACGCAGCACTTTCAGTGCACCTGGGTTTTGGCTGTGACCTATCACATGACATCAGATTTGGAGTTTTCTACTATGGCATCAGCGCTTACAGCGTTCGTATTTTAGAGCATTTTGTGTTTCAGATGTTCACATTAGGGACTGTGAACCTGTGTGGAACAGACACTTTGTGCAGCTTCCTTCTCGTTGTATTTCTCCATGCCTTTATTATATCATTTCCTCATTCTTATTTTTAAATTTGTCAGAAACAATTTTTTTTTAAAGAGAAAGCAAGAATCAGTTTTATTTATTTTTTCATCTAGGTTTTGTTTTTCCTCCACTTAGTTGTGTACATGGTGCTGGGATTTGAACCTGGATCCTTGCACACATCAGGCATACATGATACCGCAGAGCCACTGCTCCTGCCCCTAGAAACAATTTTTAAACTACTACTTTGAACCCCAGAGAATATAAATTAATAAGGCAGCTCTCAAACCGGCTCTCAAACAGAGCAGGCTGCTACATCGGCCTCCCCGGGCCACTGCCCTGTTCCCCTTCCTCTCCTGCCCCCTTAACTTATTACACAGTTTTACAGGGGACTCTGTTGGTGCAGGTAGTTATGATTTGGAAAATAGGTTTGAAGTACATTCACAGTTTGTCTGATTCATCTGACACTGGAATCCCTTGGTTTTAAGTGACACACAATACAATTTCTTTTTCCTTTTTTTTTTTTTTTTCAGAGTCCAGTAAAAGGTGAAAAAAGTGAGATCATCGTGGAAACAAATGCAGTAGTTCCAGGGGATGACGGTGCTTCCTTTCCCCCACTGAAGTCTGAGGACAGTGGGATCGGGCTCAGTGCCTCCTCCCCAGAGCTCTCTGAGCACCTGCGGGTCCCACGCGTTTCTCCTGAGAGAGACGACATCTGGAAGAAGGGTGGGAGTATGCAGAGGACGTTCCTTTGCATTCAGGAGCTGATTGCCAGCTTTGCCAACAAGAACATCTTCATGGCACCGCTGACCTCGGCTGGAGAAGACAGCCGGTCCAACGGGCCTGCAGGGAAGAGGGACAGGGACGGGCCGCAGGGCGGGGCAGCTGATGACTCAGGCAGGAAGAGCTCGTGGGAGGCCAAGCCCCTCACTGTGCCCCAGTTCAAGCAGATGCTTTCAGACTTGTTCACCGTACGTGGCTCTCCATTCAAGACAAAAAGTTCAGAGTCACCATCGTCTTTTCCTAGTAGCCCTGGCAGAAGAGCCGGGGGAGAATGGGATGTTGACCAGGTGGTCATTCACCTGGGGGGCTCCAAGGAGGACTGCAGGGAAGCCTTTGCTGCTGCCTGCCACCTGCTGCTGGACTGCGCCACCTTCCCTGTCTACCTGTCTGAGCAGGAGACAGAGCAGCTCTGCGAAACGCTCTTCCAGCTTCCAGGTGAGAGGGCGGCCAGCAGCCCAAGCCCGTCGTCGGGAACCCTCGGGTTACCGAGGCCCCAGTGCCGACAGTCTAAAACTGTGTCAGCCATGAAGGGGCTGCAGCGGAGCCTCCCAACCCAGAAGCCAGAGCGTCTTGAGTACTGACGCATGATTGTGGAGCGTTCCAGATTAGTGATGCTCAATCAGTGAAGTCTCCGCAGATATCCCCCAAATCCTAGAAATCTCTAAAACCTGAAGCACCTCTAGTCCCACACCTCCTGGATAGATAACACTCAGCCTGTGTGGGCCACATTTGCTCCCCTACTCAGTTAGCTGTCTACAGCTTGGGACTGAGGAGTGAAGCTGTATTTTTTTTTAGAGAGAATCAATTTTTAGTTTTTCGTGTGGCTTTCGTTATACTGACACTTGGTTATGCACTTGGTGCTGGGGTTTGAACCCACATCCTTGTGCAGCCCCAGTTGAATACATTTTTTTTTTTTTAAGGAGAGAGGGACAGTAAGAGAATCAATTTTATTCAGTTTTTCATGTGTCTTTTGTTGCCCTGAGACTTTGTTGTGTGTGTGGTGCTGGGGTTTGAACTTGCATCCTCGTGCATGCCAGGCAAGCGTGGTAACAGCTGAGCCACTGCTCCAACCCAGTTGTATACATCTTTGATTTTTGTGTCATTACGCGACAAGTTGGTTAGGGCTGAGTCTAACTTTTTAAAACTGGAGTGTCCAGCACAGCCCAGCAGATCTGGCACATTAACAGTGCTCAGTCGTGGTAGGCAGGCAGTTCCCTAAGGCCTGCTGTTAGAGATTTATGCATGGTTTAGTAGAGCTGCTGTAGCACAGCACCATACACTGGATGGCTTCAGCAACAGAAACTTACTGTCTCATAGTTCCCAAGAGGCCAGAGGTCCAAAATCAAGGTGACATTCTGCCTGAGACTGGGTGGGAACCTGCCTTGCATCTTCCTAGAGCAACCTTGGCCTTCCTGGGCCAGTGACTGCATCTATCCAGTCTCTGTCTCTGTGATCACATGGCCATCTCCTGTGTTTCTCTCTTCCTGTGGCCTCTTCCTTGATAAAGTCACCAGTGGATCAGTGCCCACCTTGATGACCTCACCTTAACTCAATTACATCTGTAAAGACCCTGTTTCCATGTAAGCACCACCACCAGGTTAGCACACTGCCATGCAGGTGACTCTCAGGTTACTGCCAGGACCTAGGGTGCTGTAGAATTTGCAGATTAGGAAAGCATTCTCACCTGGTTTCGCTTGTTTCTGTTCTCTCTGGCTGGCTTCCTCTCAGGAGCCAGCGATTCCAGTTTCCCTTCGTGGCTGAAATCCCTTATGACCATCTGCTGCTGCGTGAGTGACTGCTACCTTCAGAACGTGGCCATCTCCACCCTGCTGGAGGTGATAAACCATTCCCAGTCACTCGCGCTGGTCATCGAAGACAAGATGAAGCGCTACAAAAGCTCGGGGCACAACCCGTTCTTTGGCAAGCTGCAGATGGTGACACTGCCTCCCATCGCTCCAGGGATATTGAAAGTCATTGCAGAGAAGACAGATTTCTATCAGGTATTCCCACTGGGAGCAGGGTGGGACGGGTGAGCAGACCATGTTCTGATCATTTACTTAAGGTCCTCGCTAAGATTGTAATGGCTGCAGGGTAAGGAGCATGCAGCTCCCGAGGCAACCAGAGGTCTGCTGAGACCCGGCTCTGCCTTGCTTGTCTCCACGTCACATGCTCCCTGCAGCTGGGCAGGGGCAGTAGACTCTGGTCTGCTGAGCTCGCCTGTCTCAGCATGTAACTTTTACCCTACGAGCAAGCTTCAGAGCCTGAGCAGAACCTCTGTCAAGGGATTGGGGCTGGGTCCCCTCAGCTGCCCTCACCTGGAGTGAACCTCTGCTGAGCAGCGGAGTGGGAAGGTGACATGCTGGTGGCCTGCCTCTCCCTGGGAGATGCTAAAGCCCCTGTCAGGGAGCTGGAGATAGAGAGCGCCCTTCATCTTGGCCACACCCACGGGGAGGGGCAGTCAGGTCTCCATCAGGCCTAGCTGGGTGAGAAGTAGGTAAGGAGCAGGTCATGGCTCCAGTGCCACCTGCTCCTGTTGCTTCTACCAAAGTTTAGGCTGACTTGAATGACTTTCTCCGTTTCTCGAGTGCCCTTGGGATAATTTCTAAAGACTCCACATAGTCTCAGTGTTGCTTTTTCCTAATTTTTAGGGTTAATAGTTGCATCCCCGGCGTGCCACACACTGCTGTTCTGGCCCTGCTTTGGTTCTGTGAGGCAGGGCCCCACCTGCAGAATCAGGTCCCTGGGGAGCCAGTGTTCAGTTGTTTGACTTGGACACCACGTCCTCCTTTCCCCTGTGTAGAGTCACAGTGTCAATCTTGAATCTGCTGGCCTTGGAACTTGGACCAGCACTACTGTAAGCAGCTGTGATCGGGCAAGTTTTTCTTTGTTCCTGACTGCCTAGATCAGAAAGTTTGATATAATTGCACTGCAGGGAAGAGAAAGGAAGAATTTCACCAGGAATATTTGGAATATTTATAGAATAACATGGCAGCACTTTTCATTTTTTTAAAAGAGAGAGAGACAGAGAATCAATTTTATTTAGTTTTCATGTGGCTTTCATTGCTCTGACACTTAGTTATATATGTGGTGCTGGGGTTCGAACCCAAATCTTCACAAATGCCAGGCAGGCACAATAACCTCTGAGTTACCTCTCCAGCCCTGGCATTTTTCCTTTTGCTTTGGGGAGCCGGCTGTGCTGTCCCAAGCTTGTCCTGAACCCTGATTTTTATTTTGACTTGGAGACTGTGCACAGTTGAGTGCCTTCTGCTTGCCTTCACGAAGCAAGCTTTTGTATACGGTTGGCCTATGGATCTGCAGGTTCTGCAACTGGAGGTTGGAAGTGGGGGTGGGAACTCGTGCAGCCTTTTTTTCTTGTCAGTATTCTCTCAACAATATAGTATGACAACTGTTTATAAAGCCTTTACACTGTATCAGGTATTGAGAGTAATCCAGAGATGATCTAAAGTGTATGGGAGAGCCAGGTACGGTGGCGCATGCCTATAATCTCAGCAACTCCATAGGTTAAGGCAGGAGGATCGCAAGTTCAAGGTCTGCCTCGGCAACTTAATAAGACCCTAAGCAATTAGCGAGAAATAAAAAATAAAAATAGCTGGGGATGTGGCTCAGTGGTTAAGCACCCCTGAGTTCAGTCCACAGGAAGGAAGGAAGAAAGGAAGGATGGATATGGGAAGATGTACATAGGTTATATGCAAATATCAGGCCTTCTCTTTTGTTTTGTTTGGTGCTGAGGATGGAGCCCACAGCCTCGCACCTGCTCAGCACTCACCCTACCACTGAGCTACACCCCCAGCCCCCAGGCCACTTTATACAAGGGACTTGACCATCTGAGAATTTTGGTTTCCACAAAGGGTCCTGGAACCCATCCCCCTTGGTACCGGGGAAACGCTGTATTATAGAGTTCTCCAGAGCTGGGGCAGTTGGGGCCTGCACTTGGTGCAGATGCTGGAACTAAAGGTAGGCAGGGTGTGCCCTCACTCTCCCACTCCAGGTGGCGCTGTTTCCCGATCTTTTCTCATTTTTCTGTTGCTGTGGAACAGCTCACCTGCCAGAGTTCCTAATGCCCACATTGCAAATGAGCATAAGGTCAGATGGCCCAAGAGCACCCGACCTTTCTCATCAGGTGGTGAGGGCAGGCTTCGGCTGACTAAGAATACACACAGCACACAGGGATAGAGCAAGGCCAGGACGCACGGGGAGCAGGTGTGGGTTTGCAGTTGGCATCAAGCCTCAAAACACCACAGTGGTAGGGGCTGGAGCGGTGGCTCAGTGGTTAAGGCGCTTTCCTGCAAGTACACGGGTTCAAACCCCAGCACCCACGTACACAACTAAGTGTCAGAGCAACAAAGGCCATGTGAAAAACTCAATAAAAATTGATTCTCACTGTCCTTCTGTTGCGTTCGACCAGCGAAGCGGCAATAACAACATGTACATTCTTGTTGCTTACGGAGATCTCTCTTTATTCAGGTAGTCAAAGAGCTTAAATAGTATAAATGAACCAATCCATAGGCTGTTGCTATGAGGAAGAAAACTCTGCTGCCGGCTCCTGTTGGTTGGCCCTAGGTGGTCAGGTGTTGCAAGCACAAGAACCAGGAACAGCAAGAGGTCAGCTGACTTGGTTTGGCCAGCCACCATCTTAAAGCTGCCTGCGTGGCGTGGGCCCCGGGTGCCGCCCACCACATCTCCCCCTTTTTGTTTAAGATGAGACCGTGCCTGTCTTAGGTTGCCAGGCTAGAGCTACATTCTTACCCGTCATCGGGTGTTGAAGTATACTTTCTTCTATCCCTGTCTTAGGTTGATATGTGCTCTTCCTGGTCTTACCCGTCTTTGACTACCGGTCTAGCATGCTCAGCCATACTTCAGGGGAGTGGCCAGCATCGATGGCTAGCAAAGCTTGGTGTAGCATTGCCGTCTGTTTACGCTGGTTACCACATAGCTTACACATCCACTACACACCGATACCAGATATAAGACACAGGGAACCATCAAAAACCAGGAAGCCAAACCAATTTCTTCCCCAAACAACAACAGATTGGAAATCCTACCACCAGTGATCATAGAAACAAAGGATATATCCATACAAGCAATAATAAAACAAAAGGCATGAGACAGTTATAAATATGTCCTCGAAATGGTCCCAGGTCCGAAATAAAAGGAATAGTAGGTAGTCCTAAAGAAGAGTTTGTAGTGAACAGTGCAGGGTAAGAACTAGAAAAAGCAGACAGAGGTAAAGGATGAGGCCAGGCTTTTACAATATTCCAAAGTTGTCTGTGTTCCCCGCTAACAAGGGGGAGAAGTATCCCCAGTGCCAGGAGGATCATCACCATGTCGTTGCTCTTCATTATCTTGAAGGTTGTCTTCCAGTTGTGCAGGCTTGATCAGTAGTTCAGGTACCCAAATTGGCGATGATCCGTCGTGTGGGAAAACACAAACAGATCCTCGGCTCCAGATTAACACTGGATCCAGGCCTTTCCATTGCCCTGATAAAAGATCTTTCCATAGCACTGAAGGGCGTTTGTGTTTAGAGGGTTCAGCATGACGGATGGCAGCAGATCGTCCATCCAAGTCAAGATTTAAAAAATTTAGGGTAAAGAAGGCAATGGAGAGTTTATCCTTCGGATCTGAAGGATGCCCCTATTCCCCCTTTTTGTTTACTTTTTTTTTTTTTTTTT
>PVKS010037277.1:0-18748 GCA_004027875.1 Aplodontia rufa | reverse complement strand
ATCTGGGACCGGAAGACAACATGTGTGGTCCAGGTAAGAGGTCCCTGGGAATAGGGGTGACCTGAAGGCTGGGTCCCAGGGGCAGGGGTGTCTTGGTGCAACAGGGTCCATAGACAGAGGTGTCCTGGGGGCAGCTGTGCTCAGAACAGGGTGTCCCAGGGGCATGGGTTCCCAGGGCAGCAGGGTTCAGGGGCAGGGGTGTCCCAGGAGCACGGGTCAGGGGGAGGGGTCCAAGCCATGGGCATCCCAGGGGCATGGTGTCCATGGGCATTGTGTCCCAGGGCAGGGAAAACGCTGGGACATGGTAGCATGGTGTCCCAGGGCAGCAGAATCCAGGGGCACGGGTATCCAGGGGCACAGGCATCCCAGGGGCATGGTGTCCTGGGGCAGGGGCATCCCAGGGGCACGGGCGTCCCAGTGGCACGGGTATCCAGAGGCAGGGGCGTCCCAGGGGCATGGTGGCATTGTGTCCCAAGAGCATGGTGTCCTGGGGCAGGAGGTCCAGGGGCATGGTGGCATTGTGTCCCAGGGACAAGGTGTCGTGTCCCGGGGCAGGGGCGTCCCTGGGGCATGGTGTCCAGGAGCAGCGGGGTCCAGGGGCACGGGTATCCCGGGGCGCGGGCGTCCCAGGGGCAGGGTTCCGGCGCGCGGTCGCAGGCCCCGCCCCTCCCGACGGTTGCGGCCGCCCCGCCCCCACGCGGGTCCGCGGCCGGCGCTCACCGACGGGCTTGTGGCCCAGCATGGCGTGGAAGAGGCACACCTCCACCTCGGGGCTCCACACCACCGTCTCCTCCGCAGGGCTGGTGGCGGCCTCCCCTGGGCCCTTGTCGCCCGGGGCGCCCCCGCCACCCACCTCGGCCTCCCCCATGGCCGCCGGGAGCGACCAGCGCCCGGCGCGAGCAGGCGCGGCCACGGGCTCCGCGCAGGCGCAATCGCGGGCAGGCGGTCGGGCGCGCGCTGGCTGGGCTCGCGTGCGGGCTCACGCGCCGCGTCGGCGCAGGCGCAGAAAGGGTCCGGGTTCCGGCGCGCGCCCGCGGCGCCCTCTGGCGCCAGTCCCTGCTCTGCGGCACTCTGCCCAGCTCTGCAGGTTGCGCGCGGTGGGCGCAGGGCACTTAAAAAGCATAATTTTAAAAGGTGCAATAAAAAAAAAAAAAACACGGCATCAAACTAGAAAAAAGAAAGAAAACTTGTGTGTCAAAGGTCGACCCACACAATAGGAGGCGACATTTGCAAATCATACAAACTCATAAGGAAATTGAATCCAGAATATGGAACTCTTACAGTTTGCTATGAACACAATAATTAATCCGATTAAAAAGTCAAAGGACTTGACTAGACATTTCCCCAAAGAAGACATATAGAGCCCACAAAAGATGCTCAGTTCCATGGGTCATTAGGGAAATGCAAATCCAAACTATATGCTTGGGCATGTGCAGATATGTAGCAACGAATCCCACCATTACGCACAACTTAACGCACCAGTTAAAAAAAAAAAAAAAAAGACATGTCCTTTCATTACCCGGCTTCCCTAGGGTGACTAGAATAAAAACGCCTGATAAAGCCAGTACTGGGAGGGTTATGGAGAAATTCGACTCCTCAGGCATGGTTGCTGGGCATGTGCCACAGTGTGACTGTCTTTGAAAATAGGCAGTTCCTTAAAGGACTAAACACTGTTGCCATAAAGCCCAACACTTCCATGTAGGTCCCTACCAGAGATAAATAAATGAAGACATCTGTCCACTCAAAGGCTGCTACAGGAATGTTCCAGAGCTATCCATAATGGCAGAAAGATGGAAGCAACCTAAACATCTGAGGACTACTGATGAATGGATTAAGGGTGGTAAATTACACAGTGGAATATTACTCAGCCTTGAAAAGGAGTGATGCACTGACGCATGCTACAACATAGTTGAGTCTTAATTCATTGTGCTCAAAGAATCCAGACACACAAACACATAGGAGTCTGTCTGAAATGTCCAGAATGGACAGCTCTTCTGTGGTCAGGGGCACTGGAGAGCAGTTATTGCTGGTGGGTATTGGGTTTCTTTTTAAGGGGTTGAAAATGCTGTAAAATTAGGTTGTGGCCAGGACTTCCTAGTCTGAGTAAAACCTGGCTTAACTGTACACCGTAAATAGTGAATTGTAGGGCATGTAAGTCACACCTCAGTAAAGCTGTTAACACGGGTGCGCACACAAACCAGACAACCGACCGTTCCTGTAGGAGTCGGGTTCTGACGCGGTGTGAGTATCTGTAGCGTGGGAGTTGGACAGAGGGCTCACGCTGGCCAGATCTGAGCGCCTCCTGGGCACAGCGGGAAGGGGCTCCTTCGCCATGCTAGTCTTCACTGCCTGCCTATGCGCCCACTCCCGCAGTAAGGACCCTTGGGGGTTGTGGCACTGGTCAACTCCAGCCCTAGTCCGTAGTTCTGCAGGTGTCAACTGTGGCCTTGGCGGACCTTGGGGGGGCGGAGAGCTAGGCCAAGTGCATGCAGTTTGGGTGGGGCTGAGGCGAGGCGGAGTCTGGGCGAAGTCCAATGCTAGGCAGGGTCTGGGCAGAGTCCGAGGCTAGGCCGGTCTGGGCGGAGTCCGAGGCTAGGTAGGGTCTGGGCGGAGTCTGGGCGGACGCTGAGAAGACTGAGTGGGCGAACCTGGGCAGGGCGTGGAGGGCCTGCTGTAGGCCAGGTGACCTCCTGGACAGAGTCCTGTGCTGAATGGCAGGGTCCCTGGGCTTTGCCTGCCCTGTCCCCACCCAGTCCCGCGCTGGCTTCTCTCCACTGCTTACTCCGCCAGGTACACCAAGATCCTGTGGTGGGTGCCCCACTGCCCAAACCTCCTAGAGGGTGTAGACTTTGGAATTAGGCTTTTGGGTCTGTTTCCTGCCTCTGCTGCCTCCCAGTTGTGTGACAGGGCAGGGAAAGTCCTGATTGCCCTGAGCCGCTGCAGGGCTCTGCGGTGGGGCCATGAGGTTGTTTGCTGGCCCTGGGCCTGGGCCTGTGCTGGTCACTCTAGTAACCAGTCTTAACCAACCGCAGCGAATGCTGCCCCTTGGCAGGTGCAGGCTGTGCTCACCCAGTGACTCAGAGCGGGCAGCTGTCAGGGGCAGAGATGTGGCCCCACGAATCTTTGTGAGGGCACAGCTGTCCTGTGGAATGGTGGTGGGGCTGGTGCTCCACCCCCAGCAGGGCCTGTCTTTGCTCTTCTACCTGGTAGACATGTGGGCCTCATCTTAGTGGGGTCTGTAAGTGGGGTGAACCACAGCCCATGGCCACTCAGGGGCCACAGACATCAGTGTTCAGTAGAGTGCAGCCCGGAGCGTGCTGCTCCCTGGACACCTGGGGCCGTCCTCTCTGCTCGCCTAGAGTCTTAAGACAGGCAAGGCTCTCCTTCAGTCCTGAGAGCACCCTTGGTGCCTCATCCACTGTCCCCTGGGGCTGGGCTGGTCCCCTGTGCTCTCTGCACCTGCCAGGTGCGTGCCGCGCTGAACCTGCAGGCACCTGGCTCCTTCCATTACAGATAGATCGAGAACATGTGTCTGGCAACCAGGCTGACTGCAGTCCGACAGGTGGGATGAGAAGGGCAAGCAGAGCCTTTCTGCGTTCCTTCCTGACTTGAAGCCACATCAGGTATGTGTGGAACATCCTCTGTGGGTGCAGGTTCCATGCCAGGGCTCAGGAAGGGGCTGTTTGCCATGGTGAGTTGGCTGACGTCCCCTGCTTTTACACACACAGGAGCACTGCTGGGGCCCAAAGCAGGCAGAATGAAGAAATCTGAGCCCAAGAGGAGCTCGCACTCCAGACCCACAGTGACTGCTTATGGGCAAGGAACTGCCGCATATCCTGGTGTCTTGGCTTCCAGGAGGTCATTTCAGGGTGGTAGCTTCAAAATAAAATCAAGGAGAAAGGTTATAAGATGAAATGCCACGGGCTGGAGAGGTGTACGTGGGCACTGTGCCCACATAGGGCTGAGAAGACCCTGGGATTCTGATGAGGGAAGGCTCTCTTGGCCAATGAGGGGAGAGTAGGGGACAGTTCTTTCCACCTGATTGTTCAAGCAACGAGAGGCCATTATCCAGGGATGAAAGTGTGGTTGATTGGGCAGGAGTCATTTGGGCTGTTTATTGAGCACCTACTGTATGCTGCGGCCATGGGTTTCAGGGGAGGCTCACTCCAAACATATGTGGCTCTCTGCACTCATAGGTCCCTGGATGTGGGTATGGTTTGGCAGCACCAGCTGTCCCGCTCTGGGCACCTTGAAGGCCTGCTGGCAGCTAAGTCCAGAGGGTTTTCCCTGGAAGGGATGGGGATGATGGGCAGGGACCTCCGTCAATAAAAAATAATGCTGACCTTCCTTGTCATTGTGATGGTGGACACACAGGGCTAGATTCAACCTGCACAGGAAAACGGGGGCTCCACAATCTCAGGGCTAAATGCCCACGGCTCTGTGGACAGCAGGAGTGCCAGGCTGTAGCCTCCTCTGTAATATGTGGGAGGGGTCAGGTGGCTCTGCCCCGTGGGGTACCAGGACAGGTTCATGGGGTACATCATGGGGCAGGTTGAGTCTGCATACCTGTGCGGTAAGCCTAGAGAAATCGTGTTGGGGACGAGAGGCAGCAAAGAATCCCAAGACATGGAGGAGGAAGACCAGGGCTTTGAGAAAAAGCCAGTCTGCCTGGCCAGCAGCCTTTTTCTCTCTCTGTACCATGCAAGTTAAGAGAGAACAACAGATGTGGCGCACCCGAGTATTCCCAGAGACTCAAGCGGCTGAGATAGGATTGCAAATTCAAAGCCAGCCTCAGCAACTTAGGGAGACCCTCGGCAATTTAGCAAGACCCTATTTCAAAATAAAAAGGGCTGGGGATGTGGCTCAGTGGTAAAGTGTCCCTGGATTTAATCCCCGGTATGCCCCCTCCCAAAAAAAGAGAAAAGAGACCAGCAGCGGCTGCCCAGGCTGCAATGACAGATGGCTGATGCAGAGCCCTGTCCTGTGCATTCTTTGCACAGGTGGTTTTTGAGCCGCATGAGTGAGATGCCTATTCAGAAAACCGAATGAGAAACTCCAGTAATGACCTCTTCCTGCGCCAAGTCTGTCTCCTTCCCAGCAGTTGGGAGGGGCTGTCGCCTGATTAACACATCTTGTCCTCCCACCTCTCCACTGTCTTCTTGTTTGCAGGAGATTAATGTGGTTAAGGTTCTAATTTAATCATTTTTTTCCTCCAAAGAAACCTGTGGTCTTAGAGAAATTAAAAGTGGGCTTCAGAGGACCGCTGGCTCAAGGACCCCAGCATGGAGCATCCAGCCTCCGCCAAGGCTTGCAGATACACATCAGTCCTTTAGGGGGCACTTCCCACCCACTACTTGGACCCAAACCACCACCCTATCTCCAAAACCTGCAGGCAGTAGCCAAGTGCTGGCACAGTCATCCTGGGGAACCTGGGGGTCCTGTGCCATGGAGCCTGGCCTTCCCAGGGCCATTGTCAGCATTTTTAAAAAGAAAATCCAAGGCTTGGTATGGTGGTGCCCATCTGCAATCCCAGCTGTGCAAGTAGAGGCCAGCCGGGGCAAATTAGTTTAAAATAAGAAAGGACGGGGTGCAGCCTGGTGGGAGAGCGCTGCCCAGCATACAGGAGGCCCTGGGTTCCGTTCCCAGTACTGCAGGCAAGTCAAGTGGAAAACCAAATGAGAAAGAAAGGCCAGCTCTGAGCCCCAGCAGCCCCCCAACCCACCCCTAGGCCTCAAGTGAGGGCAGTTGTCCCCAGGGCCCTTCCCAAGTTGCCTGGTGTGGGGTGGGGCCAGGTCCAGCTGCTTTTGTCACCTTTAGCTTTGGGGACTCTGGGGAAAGGTGAGCCTTGTGCTTCCTGATCGTAATGTTGGGCTAGCCTCCAAATCCTTTGTCACAACCCTCTGTTGTGAGCTGGAAGGGTCCCCCTGTGTCCTGATGTGCCCCGCTGCAGACCCGAAGGCAGGGCCTGTGCTTCAGGGGTCCAGGTGAGAATCTCTTCTCACTCTGGTCCGCGGTGCACGTGTGCCAAGGACCATAAAGCCTTGGGTGGTATGCTTCCTGTCCCGTGGCAGTCAGGGGACCTGAGGCTCAGGAGCACTGGGCACAGGCTGCTGTACCAAGCAGGGAAGCTAGGTTTGCTCTCTGTCCTGTGACCCTCTGGAAGTGGTGAATCCAGGGGCAGCCTTCCATCTCCCCAGCCCAGAACTGACTGGCCGTCCTTCTCATAGCTGCCCTGGAAGCCCTGGCTGGTCACCTGTGGACCCAGGGCCATCGGGTAGCTGAGTGTAGTGGAAAGAGGCTGGGGTCTAGGGCCCACTCTGCAGGAGGACACTGCCCCCAGTGGAGCAGCAGCACACAGGTTGGCCCGGGGCAGTGTGCCCTCTCAGGTCTGTTCTCAGAGCCAGCTGTCTATGGTCTTGACTTTGGAGACTCCTTCCCCGTCCTGACTTAGAGCCCAAATCCAGCAGCGCCTCTGATGAAGGCTGCTGTGGGCTGGTGTCCCTGTTAGGAGTCATTCTTGGCTTCTTGGATCCGTTAAAACCCTGGGGCAATTACGACTCGGAGAGCACGGCAGGGCAGTGATGGGACTGCCGCAAAACACCCAGGGCTGTGCCCAGACAGCTCACCATTTCAGGCCAACTCAGCTCCAAGGGAGGGTTGAATGTGTTTTAAAAAGACGGAAACCTTCTGTGAACTCAGCGTCCAGAGGCCAGCTCTGCTTTCTTGGAGCACTCAAGTGGGAGAAGATGATCCTTTGGGCTAATGTGCAGATGGCCAATGTTCTCTTTGCAGAAAGAGCAACTCTTTTTACAGGTGTGAATAGTCACGCTAAAATAAAAGTCCCTTTTTCCCCAACCCTACCCCTGCAGTGGCTCAGGGCTCTGTCCACAGTAGGAGGAAGATGCGGGGCTGGAGGCTGACTCAGTGGGTATAGACCACCGCCCAAGTGTTCAGAAAGGTGGAGATGGAATGGCAGCCAGTGTCCAGCGGCACCCCAGGCAGAAGAGTGGCGTTTCAGGACCTGGCGATAAGAGGAAGGTGTTAGGCACCTCAAATGGCCCCGAACATGGAAGATGTGAGAAGCTGGGGAGGCTCTGGTAGGAGTCCTGGGACTATCTTGTAACCTTGAAATTCCCCCGCAAGTAAAGACCTTCAATGTGAATCTTGGAAAGGAAAGCAGACTTGTGAAGGGCCTCTGCAGCAGCTGCCATTCTGCTTTTTGGACAGCTGAGCGCTTGTCCGATGTCATGCATGCTGACTCCAATCCTGGCCTTTGCCACTGCTCTGGGACCAGCAGCAGAACAGACCCCAGCGGGCTGTAGGGGATGGGGATGCTTGGAGGGTGCCTGGGCTTGTGGAGCAGATGGGAGTCGGGGTTTGTCAGGAAATCCAAGGGGCTGGGGTGCACCATCCTGGTCCCTGTTCCTCTGACCCAGACTCTCACCTGTCCCTTGCGAGGGGGCCTCACTACCACCATACCAACTGGATGTCTCAGTGGGAAAGAAGTTGAGGGGCTGCCAGAAGAGGTAGGGTTGGATCTGTGGGTCACCAAACAGCCAAACACATTGCTGCCACCTCGCTGGTTCACAGGACGGAGTAGCTGCCCAGGGCAGGGGGGCTGCCAGTGGCAGAGGCCTGGCCTGTGGCCTAGGTCCCTTGCTGGGCCTGATACTCCCACTCTGCTGGGAACAGGTGTCCTGCCCCTCTCACCAGTGCCTGTCTGAGACCCCTTTGCTCTGTATGGGGAGTCTGACTTCAACCCCTGGTGGTCAGGGCCTCTGCCTGGTCACCGTGCCTTGTTCCTCTGGCCCCCTCACACAGCCCACTCAGAAGAGCTGGCATGGGACTGAGGCTGGTGCTCTGCTGCTCACTGGGCCAAGTGCCCTTGTTAGCCCATCTCTCTGAGGTCTGCCCGGGTGCAGCAGGCTGACTTGGGACACACGGGCAGAGTGGGACACAGAGCTGCGCAGTCTCTTGTCCTTGGTTGGCCTGTCCTGTCCAGCCTCTTCTTCCTCCCTGGGCAGAGCAGCCCTGGGTGGGGGTCTGCACTCTCAGAGCCTCATGTGCTCCAGGTCTGAGAAGTGGGTGTTTGGGGCCAGGAGCTATGTTGGCAGCCTGGCCTCCTGAAAGGGTAGAGGGTCCCCACACATGTCCCCTCACAACGACAGGGGCGGTTCTGCCTGTGGGGACGTGGAGCAAACACGCCCAGACTCCCCATGGACACCCTGCCTGCCTGGTGGCCAAGCTGACGCTGAGCTCAGGCCCTTTGCTGAGCTCCCAGCTGCTGTGTGGTCTAGACAACGTGGTGTGTGCTAGGGAACTTGGATGGGTCTGTCCAGGTAACCAAGGCAAACCTCTATGGAGGATTCTGGTTCCTGACCCTGGAGAAGTTACCTGGCATTGCTCAGTTCTCCCAGGCCCTCAGAGAAGCTTTGGAGGCTTGGCAGGACAATCGCAGTTGTTGGTAAGCCCTAAGGGAACCTCTTTTGTCTCTGTAGATCCAGCTGAGTTGTGTGTAGCTCTCTGCCAGGTGTGGGCCTGCGGGTTCCTCTCTGGCTGTCCTCAGGACATGTCCTTCTACCTCCTCCTAATTGCCAGTACTTTGGAGTGCGGTGCGTTAGGACTGGAGCCCTGCCCTCCTCTGCATCAGGGGCACACACGGAGGCAGACTCTGTCTCTCTGCTGTGATTTCTACAGAGAAAGAAAATTACACGTAGTCATCTTTTCTCCAAACCTTGACACATCATGTTGACGCACGTAGTCCTCGACAGACAGCAGACACTTCCTCACTCCCCAGAGACCTGCATGGGCTGCAGCAGAGGCTGGAAAGCACCTCGCCTTCCTCAGGGGAGAGGGAGTGCGGAGGGAGCTGCGCCCAGCCTCTGCCCAGCATAACGGCCCCTTCCCACTCAGCCCAGAGCCAAGGCTTTCCAAGCTTCCAAGGACTCTGCCACCTGCGGGTCTCAAGTGCGGCTTTGGACATGTGCCTGTGGACTCCACACTGGCTTCCAGGGCCCTGGGTGTTGTGGAGAGTGCAATGGAGCGACAGGGCACCCTCAGTCATAGCGCAGCTCAGAGGCACTGCCAAGCTTATGTCCTTCTCAGGCACCATGGCAGGCAGTGCTAGAGCTCCTGTCTGAGACAGGCTGCCTCCCCCTGCCAGGTGCTAGCTGGTGGGAGGGAGGCCCCTCCCAGGAGAACTCCTTGGAGCCATCTGGAAACAAGCCTCCACCACCAATCCATTTGGGGTGTCCTGCTGGGGACATGCTCCTCCACCTGATAGGCACCAAGAGGACATACCCTCCAAGCACAGAGGGTCAGGGAAAAGCCCATCCTAGGGATCTGCCTGGGCCTGGGGCTCAGCCTGAAGCTGACTTTCCAGATGTGTGACTGAAGCCACCCCCACCTGAAGACTTCTGGAAGCTCAGGAGCCTGCATCTCAAGAAGCAGGTCCTCCCTGACCCTCTGGGGAACAGCCATGAAGCCCGTTCCTACACTGAGGCTGCCAAACCCATCAGAGTCTTCATTTCCAAATGGAAATTTCTTTGGCAAAGTTCAGCAGGCACTGACTTTATTATTAGTTGCTTTTATGGCTCTATGAAAAAGAATTTTCTCACTGCTCTGCAGACAGGGACCGAACAATGAGAAAAACTCAGGTGACTTCCTGTATTATACCACATATTTCCTTCCTTACCATCCACCCATCCATTCATCATCCACGTGCCCATCCACCTACCCACCATCCACCACCATCCATCCATCTACTTCTGCCCACTGATCTATCCACCCATCCACCTATCCACCTATCCATCCATCCATCCTCCATATTCCATTTACCAATCATCCATCTACCCAGTATCCACCCATCCATCCATCCATCCACCTACCTCTTCACCCATCCGCCTGTCCATCTATCCACCTATCTATCTACCCACCTGTCTATCCATCTATCCATATTCCATTTATCAATCAATCATTCATCATCCACCCAGTATCCACCCATCCATCCATCCATCACTATCCATCCACCTACTTCTTCACCCATCCGTGTACCCACTGATCTATCCACCCACCCACCTATCCATCTATCCACCTGTCCATCCATCATCATCCATCCATCCATATTCCATTTATCAATCAATCATCCATTTATCCACCAAGTATCCACCCATCCATCCATTCATCCACCACCATCCATCCACCTACCTATTCATCCATCCATCTGTGCACTGATCTATCTACCCATCCACCTACCTATCTACCCACTTGTCCATCCATCCATCCATCATCCATCCACCATCCATCCATCCATCCATCCTCCATCATCCATCATCTATCATTCTTCTATCCATCCATCCACCTATCCATCCATCTATGCAACAAACATTTGCTGGCACCATGTACCAAGGTGTGGACCCTCACACCTCTCATGTTTGAGAGCAGGGGCACATGGCTGTGGGGAAGGGCAGAACAGGTGAGGCAGGGGAGCTCAGGCCTGCAGCAGGGAAGCCTCAGCTTGGGTCCTGAGAGGCCAGCTTGTGTATGCTTTTTCTTGAGTCTTGGAGCCACTTTTCTCCCTCAGCGGCATCGTCCACTGCAACTGGACCAGTTGGGCCATCCTTGCTGCAGGGAGTCATTTCCTCAGCCACCCTCCTAGCCCTTTGGAGCTTTGCTCCCATAAGCATGGGTGTTTGTCTTTCCTGCAGCCTCTGCTTCCTTCTTCTATCTATTGCTGGGGCTGGAGCAGCCACTTCCCTCTGAGTGGCAGCATCTGTGCGGTTTGGGCTTCTAACAGTGGCCAAATTAGGTGACTTAGCAGCTAACCTGTGGCTGGCCTGGGAAACACAACTAGGAGGATGAGGCCCCTCCAGCATGCTAGGCAGAGCCATCTCCTTGGGCACCTGCTTAATCCCAGGGTGGGGCTGGGGTCTTCCACTCCAGGAGTCTCTGTGCCCCTGGAAGCAATCTGGAACTGTTTCCTGCAGTGCAAACCCTTCCCCTGGGCTCCAGGGAGAACTGGGCCAACACTCAGCCCAGGGACACTGGGCCCGAGGCCCAAGTGAACCCCTGGTGAACCCCGAGGCCCCTCTGGGAGGCCCAGAGGGTGGCAGGGGCAGAGACCATAGTGGTCAGCCACTGCCACGCGATGCAGCAGAATGATGGGGTGGTCCAGCGGGGCTGGAGCGAGGGTCTCTGAGCTGCCTCCGTTGTCTGCTCAGGGGCCATCCATGATGTCTCATGGCCAGTCCTGTCCTGCAGCCACGTTTCTCCAGAGCAGAATTGGAAGGTGTGGGGAGTACTACCTGGCTGGGGACTCTGGGCTGTCCACTCCCCTGGGAGCCAGAGCCCCTCAGCCCTGCCCAGCCCCTCTCAGCTTTGACTCCCAGCTCAGACCCTGGATGCAGCTTGCTCAGGACCAGGCTGGCAATAGCTGCAAAGCTTCCAGAAGCAGATGTGCCTGAGGGCCAGAGGTTCCTGGGCTGAGTCTGCTGTCCAGTCCTTAGGACAGTCTGACCACATGTGGGCACAGTCTCGGCACAGGCACATATGGGTGAGACCTTGCAGGGTCTCGGGGCTCGGAGTGGGTTTATCCCCTACAGACCCGCAGGGAAGTCACGGAGCAGAAGGTCAATGGGGCCAGTCCCTCCACTGTTGGGCACAGCAGATGTGTTTGCAGCAGAGCCCACGGTGGGTGGGTGGCAGGGCAGCACACACGCTGAGCTCTGTAGCGCGGCTGCTTTCTTTGCTGCGGTCTGGAAGGCTGTGCCCAGGCCCTGCATGCCAGGTTCCTCCGGCGGCTTTGGGAAGAATCCGCCTCCCCTCCTTCCGGCCTGCTGGGTGATGGACTGAGGCCTGGTGTCCTCGCTGCTGTTGGGTCCTGGAGGCTGCTGTTCTCTGGGGTCCTGTCCCCCATCTTCAAAGCCAGCAAGGGCAGGTAGGGTCCTGCTCACCTTGGGAGCTCTCTACCCCTCCCATCCCAAGATGGCTCTGCCTCCAGGGAGGTGCTGGGGAAAGCCTTCTCACCTGGCACCCTGGAGCCACCTCCCATGCTAAGGGTGCAGCTTTCATTGCACCTGCAAAGGCCCCTTGGCCTTGTCACCTAACATGGCCATGTGTGCTCAGGTTCCAGGGTTGGGCTGAGGACATTCTGTTCCCAAGCAGCCTCTTCTGCTGGCGGGGCCTCTGTGAGGACGTGGGCACTTTCCCGTGGCTCACCTTCAAGGAGCCTGGGGAGGACAAGGCCTCAAGGTTCCTGGAGCTGCTTTTGCCCCTCCTTTGTTAGCTCATGTGCTACTAGAAAATTGCATAAATTATACCTGAAATAATGAAGAATAGATTCAGAAGCAGGTCCTGGTCAGGGCTCACAGATAGGCTGGCGGCCATTTGAGCTTCCTGGCACATCATGAATGGAGAGTCACTTCAAATCACCCACAGACACCTCCTTTGAAGAACCTGCTAGGCTCGACCTGGACTCCATCGGCAGCCAGTAGTGCGTGTTGTGACTGCTCCTTCAGTTACGTGTGAGTGAGCCTTTTGGTGGGTTGGAAAAGAGCAGCCCGCTGTCCAGCAGGTGGGCAGATGTCAGGGCGGGTGGTGACAGGTCTCATTGCTCCAGGTCTGGCACATTCCATGCTTTCCGCGCACCTGGGCAGGTGCCAAGTCTGAGAAAGTCCAGAGGAAGCTGGAAAATGCCTTAGGAGGGATGCGGTGTGCAGCAGCACTCTAGGGCTCCCCCTGTCACCTTCCAAAGCTCACGGAATTGGGGCGACTTGTGTGTCAGAGAAATGTAATTGAAAAAGACAGTTCCTGCAAAAGCAAAAAACTCCTCTGCTAAGGTAGAGAGAAAACAGCTTTCTCGCAGAGTGAACACTAAAGCAGACTGCCACGTGTATCTTGGGTGATCTGCTGAGAGTCTGCAAAGACAGAATCTCACTGTGCATGCAGCCAGGCAGATGCCACCCGTCACATGCACGCTCTCAAGCTAAGCAGCAGCTACTCATCCCCAACAGCACCATTGCCACACACACGTCATCCAAAAACTGCCTGAGATTATGGGGCCCACCTGTGCTGGCTCACTGGCTTCTAGAAAGGGACAATGCACTTCTCTCATCCTTGGGACAGGAGGCAGCCTGGAATCAGACACCTACTCTCCTGAAGGGACTGCCAGGCCAGGGCACTCTTGCTTGGTGTTTACATTTCAAAGAGTTGATGGCTTCCAGGTCCTCAGAAAGACATTAGAGTCTTTTTAGCTTGTAAAGCAATTTAAATTTATATACATGTCAAGCACATTGCAATTTTGAGTTCAAAGTAAAAGATGAAAAAGGAGGGGGGTCTCTTTCCACTTTTGCACCAGGAAAATGATTTTTTTCCCTCTTTTTCATTTGCATTTGTCTGTCCACAAGCTACTGGTGAGGGTCCTTTCTTGTGGGGTGGGGCTGTGGGGAAGGTGGATGCACAGTGGTACTGATATCCTCCTGGCTGGGAGGTCCTGTCTAGATTGCCTGATGCCCTCAGGGCTGCTTTTCCCTGTGAGATACTGCTTCCTCCAGGCTGTGGTAAGGACTGGATGACAGGGGACATCAGCCATTGTCATTTCTGGGGCCAGGGGAGTGGGCTCTGGGGCTAGCACCTTGTTCTTGCTGAAAGGGGTGGAGAATAGTGTGGGATGCAGATGGGGTGGTGCCCAGGGTAGAGCAGATGGGGAGGGTACCCGTGGCAGGGTGGCAACTGCAGATGGGGTGGTGCCCAGAGAGTGGACAGGTGGATGGGGAGGGTACCTGTGGCATGATTGTGGAGCAGAGGAGCACATGAGGTAGGGCCAGACCTGTGAAGGTGGGCCAGGGACCACACAGGGGAAGAGCTCAGGGCCAGAGCTCTGGCTGCCTGTCATAGCCCTCAAGAGGTGGCCTAGCCAGACATGGACACTGTCTCACAGAATGCTTTTTCTCACGATTCTTTTCTTTTTTGGTCCTTGAGATTGAACCCAGGCTGTTTAAACACTGAGCAACAGCCACAGTCCATTTTTACACTTTTATATTTTTAAGGCAAGGTGTTGCTAAGTTGTTTAGGGCCTTGCTAAGTTGCTGGCTGGCTTTGAACTTGCAATTAGTACTGTTAGTATTTTCACAAACACAAATGTTCTTCCAAGTAGAACCTTTTCTTTCTTTTATTTTTTTATTTATTTAGGTACCGGGGATTGAATGTAGGGGCACTTAACCGCTGAACCACATCCCCAAGCCATTTTTTTTTTTTTTTTTTTTTTTACTATAAGACAGGGCCTCGATAAGTTGCTGAGGCTGGCTTTGAACTTGCAATCCTCCTGCCTCAGCCTCCTGAGCTGCTGGGATTACAGGCGTGCACATTACCCCTGGCTTCTCATGATTCTTGATGCCAGGCAAGGCCAGGGGCTGCTCTGGATGGGGTTGGGGCAGGGGTCAGGATCCCTGAGTGGAAGGTGGACCTTAGAGTCTGTGCCCCAGGCGGATTCTCTTTATTGCTGCACCAGTCAGGGCTGGCTGGGGCGAGAGTTGCTCAGGGCACAAGGGCCCACCCCTTCCTAGGCCCCCCTCTTCATCCATCAAGGGTTCAATGGGGAAAGCCACCTTCCAAGCCTGCCTGTTCATGGGGAGATGACCATAGAGGAAGGCTAGTGCACAGGATGGAGTGTCCTAAGGGACCCCCAGGCTCCACTCTGTGTCCTGACATCCCCCCCCTCCCTGGCTTGGTGCACACAGTAGGGCTTGGTGCACACAGTAGGAAGTCACTGATGTGTGTTGAGCGATGGTGACAGGAACCCAGCCTGGCACAGTAGGCTGTGAGGACAGGTGCAGCAGCCAGAGGGGCAGAATCAGGTCCAGGGTGTACATGGGAGCACAGGCCCTGGATGGGGACATGTTGTCCCCTTCAGCCCTGAGGTCACCTCTGGAAGGCCGGGGTCCATGCCACTGGATAGGAGGGGGGAGTGTGCTCTGCTCCAGGCAGGGGTATGGCCTGCCGCATCAGGGCCTGTGCTGGAGCCGCATTTCCTAGTGTGGATGAATGACTGCCTAGGTGTGGAGGAGCCGGACTGCTGGGCAGAGGGAATGAGGCCATTAAGGGCAATCTGGGCCCTGGAGAAAGTGGTTGATGTGGACACACAGGGCCAGCAGTGCAGGGTGCATGCTGATCAGCTCCCTGCGGGATGTCAGGGTCCCACCCACCACGCTGGAGTGACTCTGGGGCCACTGTAAATCATACTGTCCCCCTTGCCTATGTGCCCCCAGAGGCTTGGAGTGAGATCCTGTTTCCTTCCTGTCTCTGTTGGCCCCACCTGGGCTGCACCCCATGACTACTACTTCTTGCTTTCTCCCTCTGAGGAGGCTCCAACCTCAGGTCCCACCAGGGCCTCTGTGAAGCTCATGCTGGCTTTGACTTGGGTTCTGAGCCCAGACTCCTCTATGAAACAGAACAGCCTCTCATGGATCCTCTTGGGGTCAGGGGAGATGGAATGAGACACAGACCCCGTTCTCTGCCCCCCAGGGGGGGGAATTGGGTCTGTCCCAGGGAAGGTTCAGAATTTCTACCTTTGGTCCTGGGCAGAGTGCTGGAGCACGTTGCCCGGGGGTCTCCTGTGCACACAGACCCATCATGGATTCTACAGTCCCCACTGCCACTCTGCCTCCACCTGGAAGGAACTTTCAGAGCCCTCCTCTCCGACCCCAGCTAGAGAGGACAGCCCCTGTTCCTGGAGACTCCCCAGAACTGTCTCTTGCTGTATCTGGACTACAGGAGACCACGGCAGCCACACCCCGGCCCAGCACCTTGTTGCTGCCTCCCACTCAGCCTCCCAGCCCTTATACCTGGTGATGCTGACAAGATCTCACTTTGCAGACAGGAAGTCAGGCCTAGGAAGGTGACGCCAGCCACGAGGTCCAGGCAGGGTAGCCTGACTACAAGGCCTCCTTTTTCCAGGCCCCCAGCCCCAAGGGAGGGACCACAGAACCTGGCTCTCTACAGCAGACATCCACAGGCAGATGGCCTCCCAAGCTTCCCCCTCACCCCTGCCCAGGGCTTTGTTCCTGCCTCTTTTGAGAGGTGGCCACCATTCAGCTCCCCAGTCCCCTAACCCTAACCCTGGGAACCTAACCTTGTCCTTAATAGGCCTCTGGACCACAATGCCTGCTTGTGGAGACCTAGCCTTTCACCCTCAGGATGCAGGCTACAGATCCTTTGTGGGGGGCAGCTCCTGTACAGGTTGGGCAGGTGGCAGAGGCCTCTGAGCCTCTCTGGGTGTGTTATCCTTCACTTAAGGGTCCTTGTTGGGGTCAGGGCCCCTGCCACCCTGGGGCAGCAGTGGTGGGTCATTTCTGAGTGAACAGAGCTGCTCCTGGAGCTGGCGTCTTCTGCTATATTGCAGCCATCTGAGCTCAGCTGCAGCTGACCACCCATTCACAGTACCGTGCTCTCTAAGGCCCCTTCCTCCATGCCTGCTGAGCTGGCACTTCCAGCAGGGGCCCAACCCTGGGGCCTCAATCCCCCAGGTGTGGCAGGAGAAGTTTCTGCAGCCAGGCATGTGCTAGGACCTCGTCCTGAACGCGGTGGCAATACCCGTGCTCAGATGCACGGAGGGTGCAGGAGCACCATGGTAGCTGCAGGGCCTGGCCAGGTAAACCCCTGGCATCAGGAAGACTGGAGAGGACAGCGGGTAGCGGGTAGGTCAGATGGTGTGATGTCAGAGGTGCCCTGCAGGGAAGGAGGCCGCCCCTGCGCTTGGGACCTGGGTTCCCGTCACCCCGAGGCACTCTTCCCACCAATTCACGCCCTAGTGGCTGCTGGGCACATGAAATGTGGCTCATGTGACTGAGAAATTGAACTTTAAGTTTTCATTTAAAAATAATTTGAAAAAAAAAAAAATCTGACAATCCATCCAGTTATTGAAAGCCTTCCGCAAACTTTTGTTGTTTGGAGCAACATATGTGAATTTATTTTCTGAATTGTGTAATTTACAAAATCCAAATACAGATCAAGTATTTCCAATGCAAATTTAAAGTCTAAATGGAGAGGTGCTGGAGCGTAAAATCCATCCTGGGTTTCAGGCTTAGCAGAAAGAAAGCATTTTCTATCTTGATTCTAGGCTGAAGAGACAATATTTTGGTGTAGTAGACTAAGTTAAATATATTATTGAAACGAGTACTCCCTGTTAGCTTGACCTTTGGAAGCCCTTTCTGGAAAAGTCCATACCCCGTGGTTGGACTGCATTCCTAAGACACCAGGGAGATGTGCAGCAGGGGCCGCTGCACAGGAGCACTGACCCTGCCCACTGGGGCCCTGAGGGAAGGTCCAGGAGCCACTGCAGGAGCTCTGGTACTGCCTGGAGCTGGCCACACCCCTCCCTTCTGGCTTGAGGGAGCCCCCAGAGACCTCAGGCCCTTCCTGTGCAGGCCTAGGAGGAGTTTGCGGAACCGAAGAACATCCAGGAAGTAAAAGACCCAAATGAGAGTACAATAAAAGGGGTGTCATCCGGGGCTAGAGACTCCAACAGAGAGGCACAGGTTCAGTCAACCCCATGCTGCGGGAGGCTCCTGGGGCGGGGAGGGGTGCAGCAGGTCCGGTGGCTGGAAGTATGGTGGAAACTGGGGTGTCATGTGCTGAGCAGACAGGTGTCCTTGGCTGTCCCCGAAGAGGTGCCTGTGGGAGCTCTGGGATGGTCACTGTCAGGGGCCGTATGTGAGAAGCGTGCTCCATGACCTCCTGGACTTGTGCATGTAAGCTTCGCTGGCGTCCCCACCTGTGTCTCTCACTTGTTCTGAAAGCTTTCAAGCGCCTTTCACAGTTCCGAGGATTTCCCTATGTTCCAGGAATTTTCCATAGTCTCCTGCAGGGCTGGGAGGAACTCACTGATTCCTGGCAAATACTGAACTTGCTGGGGGTCCACTGGTGTGGGCGAGGAGATTCCCTGAAGCAAAGTCCGTCAGGCACCTGGCTCTCTGCAGTCCTGCATTATGAAACCTCCATGGAGCATGAAAATGGGGACATTAAACGCCAAGGTGTCATGTGCCCATTACCCCACAATATCTCACAGCTCCGAGCTCTCCCACCCGCTGGATAAACCCACAACAACAGGCCCTGTGGTCTGTGGCATCAGCCGAGAGACCTGGTCGGCCCCAGAGTTGCCCCAGGATGCATGAGTCTTGATTTTGGTGTGGCTGATGCAGCCCTGTGACTAAGAGCAGACAGAGCTGACTCCCAGAGCAAGGGTCCCTGAGTTATGGAGGACAGCACGGGCCACCATAGCTGGGGGAAGTTGGCCATGAGGACGAATAAAGCCAGGACACCCAGCCTAGGAAGCGCCTTTCTTGGCTCACGGCAAATGCAGCCTGGGGCCTGGTCTGAAAGGTCAACAGTGTGCCTTGCTGGATGTGATGAGCTTCTGGTGCCCACAGCAGCTGCCCACTTCCCATGGGGTGGGTCACGTCTGCATCCTGATGATCTTCAACCCCTAGGAAGTTTTCTGGGGCTGCTGTGAGAAGACTGGGAGCCTTGAATGACAGGGAACAATCCTCACAGGTCAGGAAGCCAGAAGACCCTAGCAAGGCCATGGTGGGTTGATCCCTCTGGGACTACTGGGGAGCAGAGACCTGCCCAAGCCTGCCTTTCTCCTCCTCCTCCTGCTCTCTCTCCTCCTACTCCTCCCCTTCCTCCTGTTCCTCCCCCTCCTCCTGCTCTTCCCCCTCCTCCTGCTCTCTCTCCTCCTACTCCTCCCCTTCCT
>PVKS010037276.1:0-18749 GCA_004027875.1 Aplodontia rufa | reverse complement strand
ATTTCAGGTTCTCAGATGCTGCACAGGGTCCCTAATGTACCATCCAGGTGCAGGAACCGAACTGCTACCTGTCCCTAATGGCGGTCCCTGAGAATGTGCCACACAGGGAGGGCTGCCGGGTACTGCGCAGCTGTGGGAGCTCTGCACACAGATCCTGGGGGAAACAGAATTAAGAACCAAGTGGCTCCTTGTTCCCTGTTTGCAGTTGAGCGCCACACCCCTGGTGGCATCAGGGTAGGACAGTCTTGCTGAGATGCCTTCCTGCTTCGTCTGCAGCACTGGGCACCTCCGCTTCTTGTTCCCACCTGTAGACCTTACTGGCTTGTTTTTCTTCTTTTCCTCCTCCCATAAATCTTTACTCTTTCAACCCTTCTCAAAGGGCTGCTGGCTTGGAGTCTCCAGCACTGGCCTGCCCTTGCCCTTCATCTGCTCTTCCTCCCCTGTCTGGTCTCTCTCCCTGCGATGGCCTCTTCCCCCGACCTCCTGCCTCCATTGCCAAGCAGTCCCTCAACAAGTCTGGCCAGCTGGAGTACATGCAGTCACCTCTGCCCATTCACCTTACAAACACGCCAGACCCACTCGCCTAATGCCAGTGTGCATTGTGTGTCAAAAGGAACAAAAATTTTCTCATTTTGAAATTCTACAGAACAGTCCTGGATGCTGTTAAAATGCAAGATGTGCCCTTCAGGTGAACCTGCCACAGGATGACAGTACTTCCTGTTTGAGGAAAGTAGGTCACCAGTTCTCAGCCCTCTCTGGCCCTGTCCCCCCCTCCCTTCCTCCCCAAATAAAGACAAGAAACACTAAAAAAAAAAAAAAACGAAAAAAAAAAAAACCAAAAAAACAAAACTGTCGAGGAAGGGCAAGGGGTCTTATTGGCTTTTCAATAGAAATGTTCAGTTATTCAGGAAGAAAGGGAGAGGGGGTCTAACTTATTTGGCTTATCGAAGTGTTTTTGAGATGTGAAAGTAAAAATCATCATTTGTTTTGTGGCCATGTGTTTTAAAACTCACAGCACTCTGTGCTGTGCTGTGGAGAAGCACATGTGTGGCTCCGTCGTTGTAGAATTGTCCGACAGAAAAAGGGGACTTGCTCTGTCTGAACGTATACTATGTTTTGCATGATAGATTTTATGCTTTATTGAGATTTATAGATTTTGTTCCAATTCCATTTTTGTACCATATAGATGAGTGTTGTATAAGATAAAACAAAATAAAAACCAACCAACCAAACAAAAGACAAATAAATGAAAAAACTCCCTGAAAAGAAATCTAGCAAAATAAGGGCTTGATCATGATAATACGCTGAAACAACACAGGAGTTTGGGAGTATGGGAGCATGTGCCATGTCTTACCCAAATGGAGTGTTGCTCAGGAGGAAAATGTTCGCAAAAAGAAGAGATGTCTATTTAATGAAACAAAATATTTATTATGCTGACAATGGAGACTCATAAGAGCTTGAGATGACAAACCAGTGCCCAGATCCACAGGGAAAAGCCTTGTGATGTCCTTAAAACAGGGCTGAAGGAAGGCTGCAGTGTAGGGAGATTGGCTGGTTATGGAAATATCTTTGAACTGGGAATTTTTCAGGTTTTCCTGTCTATCGTGTGTTTTGCTTATCTAACTGAAAACAGGAAAATAGAATTTCTGATGTTCAGCGTAAGCTTTTGACTCTTCTTTATGGAGATCTACATTTTGAAGCTGGGAACATTGGGTTTGACCATTTATCTAATTATCTATGGTTGTGTAACACTGTCCAAAAGGTAGTGACTTGTTGCAGTAGACATTTTATTATCTTTCATGGTTTGTAGGTCAGGACATCAAGCAAGACTTGGCTGGACAGTTTCTCCATGTGGCATTGAACGCTTGTTGATATTGCTCAGGCAGTTGGTGTGGTCTGAGGGGGTTGAAATGGCTTTATTCAAGGCTTGGTGCTTGGGGCAGGGCATCTCTGAAAGGCCGGCTCAGAAGAGCCTCATTTCTCTACTGTTTTCCTGGTCTCCTCGCATATTTTCTTTAGGAGGGTAATTGAAATTATTTTACGATAGCTCAGGGTTCCATGGCACCAAGGGAGCCATCAGTTGCTTTAAAAACATATCTGGAACTGAGGGTCTTCCATCACTTCTGCAGTATTCAACGTGTGAGAGCAGGCTAGGCTAGCCTGGAATTGAGGAGAGAGGAATGAGTCCCCATCAAGACATGGAAAGAGAGAAAATAAATTTGAAACAATCTTTACCCTATCCCACTTTGAAAGAATGATGATGGTGAAGGTATTATAACCTTTTCTTAAACCTTCTATATAAAATAGCATGTCAACTGGTTTTAGTGTGAATTTACAATAGTTAATATTAAACATAGTACCAGTGAGGAAATGTGTTTAGAAAACATAGATCCTTGGCTTAACCTGTATTCTACTGCTCTGTAAGACTTAGGAGCTTAGGGAAATGACCATCTGAATGTCCTGAAATGAAACAGGGTTATTAATGAATTTGCAAAGGTTTTTCATACATGGTTTAAAAAAATCCATTTTTTCCCCTTAAGAGGCAAGAAAGGGTGTATTGTGAAAATCTCTCTTTTTGTTTTTCTGGTCTAATTTTCTAGTATTGATTTGTAAAGCATAGAATAGACAAGATAGGGTTTTTTTTTCAATTTTATACTGTTATTATCTTTGAAGATTTTTTAGTTAAAAAGTTAATTTCTGAAACCTTTTTAATTTGAAATAAAATAAAAACATATTTAGAGAAGAATTGCTAAGATTGAATAGCCTTCACTTAGCTTCTCTTAATGTTAGTATCTTACAGAATCATATTGTGTTTGTCAAAACCAGGGAATTAATTAGCATGGATACTATGGTAGCAACTAAACTGCAGATTGATTTTGAACTTTAGCAGTTTTCCCACTAAGGTCCTTTCCTGTTCTGAAATCCAGTCAAGTATACCACAATTCACTGTGAAAGAGTATTTTTTGAGCTTCATTGTATTACATTCATGAATTTGAATCATTTTGAGGATGTCGAAGACAGATGAAAATTTGACTTGTATTTCAGCATTTATATTTATTGTGATTTAATTCGTTTGTTGCAAACTTGATGAACCAGTGTATGTTTTAAATTAGTCTCGGAAATAGCATCCCACTCTGGGAATTCTGATTTTTGATTGCCAAAGAATGGTGCTGTTAGTCTCTGAGTTAACTTGTAGAGCTGCTTTTATGGTTCATGTGTTTATTTCATTATGTTATCAATGAGATTTTTGTAAACTCCTAACAAGATTCATAAGAAATTGGGAGAGGAAAATGCTTGTTTCGTGGCAAGTATGCTACGCTGGTTCTATGCCTGAACCTTTACTTAGCCCTGTGCCTGCGGGTAAGTCACCTGTCTCTCGTATTTTGGTTTCCTCATCTAAAAAAAGGAGTAAAGGCAGGCTTACCCAGATATAATATTAAGAATGTTGCCTAGTTTGAAATAAGTTTCATTAAGAACATACTTTTGTCTTAAGTATAATGGAGCAATTCTAAAACTTCTTAGTTTCAGGGTTCCTTTACACTCTTTAAAATGTACAGGGCCTCAATGAATTTTTGTTTCTGTGGGTTACCTCTCTGTGTGTTCACCATTGTTACAAACTGAAACAAATTTAAAAACAAATTTCTTAAAGCCCATTATAAAAAATTACATGACAACATCAATGATATTTTTGTAAAAACAGCTGTGTTTTTCAAAGCAAAACAGTTTTAGTGAGAAGCGTGGCATTTTTACATTTTTGCAAATCTCTTGAATATCTATTTTTAATAGAAGATGGCTGGATTCTTATTGCTCTTGTGATGTTATACACCATGTAACCTCCGGAAAACTGTATATATGTGAGAGAAAATAACAAGTAAATTATCAGAGATAGCATTCTGACTTCATGGAGCCCCCGAAGACCTCTCGTTCCCATGCTTGAAAATCAGTGGTGTAATGGGTAAGCTTAGGTTGAAGCCGATACTTCTGGGTTGGGATCTTGCCTTTACCACTAGTCTGTGTTGCTGTAGCCGTACTACTTTCCTTTCCCAACCCCAACAAACTTATTTGTAAAATAGGAATAAAAATGTCAAGTTTGCATACTTTTCTGGAGATTAAATGAAATAAAGTATATGAAACCATCTAGCATATGTCCTTAAATGTAGATGACCAAAATGATTTAATTTGTTCTGTTTTTGTTCTGTTGCAATTTGAAATTTTACCAAGGGGTAAGTTGGGTGGAGGGAGACATCATAAAGAATAGAATAGGTTTATACAACTAAAATGCACCAATAAAAAAGGTGGGGAAAGAAAAGAATAGAACAGGTTTAGAGAAAAATAATTGAGCTGAGGTAGATTGTCTGCAAACATGGCCACCTATGATCCTTCCAGTCACTTGCCAGAGGTTCATGCCATTCTCCTGTGAAGAGATGGAGGAGCACTTCCCCTCTTTCCTGCCTGGGTGACCTTATGACATGCTTTTATTGGAAGAGCAAGCAAGAGTGGTGTGTGTAGCATCTGCTGTTGCTCTCTCCAAGCCTTCAGTCACCATGGATGACCTCTCTTGCTGTAGAGGCCATGTAGGAAAGGAGACTGTGAAGAGAGAGAGGGGCCCAGCCACCTCAGCCATTCAGCCCTCTGCAGGTGGCTTGTCAAGAAGTGAATGAGGTCATATTGGGTTCTTGAGAGTTCAGTGAACCTTTCTAGCCACCACCAGCTGGAGCAAACACCTGTTCTCCTTCTGCGCTTTGGCCAAATTTTAGAATCGTGATTCAGTCATTATTCTCAGCCACTAAGTTTTGAGGTTGTTACATAGGAATAAAAAGCTGAAAATTTAGTCTGAGAAAAGTTTCAGTGTGAGCAAACCAATGTATATTAAAAATAAATAGCATCTTGAAAATTAAACAGTTTTACTCATTTTTTTTAATAACAAAGTGAGAATTTTCTTTACAAATGAGAATGAGGGTAACTCTTAGCCCAAAAGCATCCAATTGTGCCACCATGGTTTCCTGAGAAGGAATTCCCACTGGTGCCTGAGGAAGTCTGCACTATACCCCTACTTTACTTTACTCAAATGGGCCTGTGCTAAAGTGTAATGTGACTTATGCTTTCTGCAAGAACTTAAAATGTCTTATGTTCAAAATACTAAATAAAGGTGGAATGAATTTTTGAGGGCTAACACTGAAGAATTTTTTTGCAGAGTTCATCCAGTCTTTGTGAAGAAGTAGGCAGTAGTTATTCTGTGCAGCTGGCAAAAACCTGCCTTTCTGGTTTATAATGTCATGTTAATCAGCAAAGGTGTTATTACTTATTTGAAGTATTCTTTGTTCGGGTGGAAAGCCCCACGGATGGTATTTTCAAATAAACTTGTCCTATTTCAGAGTCTTTCGCTAAGATTATATCTCTGGTAGCTCCTTTCTTTCCAGAATGTTGCTAGTGTGAACATAATCTATCTCCATTTGCCAAGTTAAGTGGTATATAATTCCCAATCCAGAAATATGTCACAGGCAGCCCACAGTTATTTACTCTCACTTAAAAACTGAATTAATAGATTATAACATTTTATGAAGCTTTTCTGAATAGAATTATAATTTTTAAACTATCTTATAATCAGTGTTTTGTTTTCTTAGTGATGGAAAAGCAGATTCCTGTCCAATTTATTTCATTGCATAAAGAAAATTGTACATCTCTATATGAGTTTCAAATGGAAAATTCAATACCAGGCTCCTTTATTTTTTGGTATCTTATAAATTTCAAATATGAGATAGTAACTCCGTATAGTGTTAGCCACTAGAGAGGCAGCACCTTTAGGGGCAAACTCCTGCACCTAGGAGAGGAAGCTGCTGCCCTTGGAAAGACTGTTAACATACCTTTCACAGTTGTTGTTTTTTCATTTTGTTTCAGGTAAAACTCTTTGGACAAACTTACAAGGAGTCAGCCAAGGTCACCCAGCACTCTGACTCATTCTTTTAGGTGCCCTAGAGTAAACTTGGCTCATTACTAAATTGAGCATGCCCAGAAACATTCATGTCCTCCATCTTTTCTTTTTGAACGGTACTCTTTTACCTTGAACTGAGCATGCTGAGAAATGTGCCTGCCCATACTTGTACTTTCTTGTATGACTACTTAAGAGGCTTCTAGAGTAAAATCTGCATGTTTCCTTTGTTGGAGGAGAACCTTTGCAAATAAACTCAGCGCTCTTCTTTTCTTCCTGCAGGTAAACAAGTCTTTCTTCACTCTTTTTGTCATTGACTTTACGCTCACCACGAGCAGATCATGTTGAGTTCAGTTACAGTACCACCTTTAGAATATGGGTCTATGGGAATTCTATATCACTGTACATTTTTGATGAAAAATGAATTTAATAGCTTTGAATCAGCTGATATAACAGGATTAAATTAATCCTTTCATTTTTTCTTTACATCTGTAAATTGGATTGGTCAAGAAAAATTGAAATCTTCCTAAGAGACAGGAAGAGAGTTTTTTTTGTTTTGTTTTATTTTTTTTTTTAAAGAGAGGGACAGTGAGAGAGACAGAGAAAGAAGCAACTTTATTTAGTTTTTCACATGGCCTTAGTTGCTCCAACACTTAATTGTGTACGTGGTGCTGGGGTTTGAATCCAGGTCCTCGTGCTTGCCAGGCAAGCGCCGAAACCACTGAGCCACCACTCCAGCCCCAGGAAGAGGGCTTTAATGTTTTCAGGATTGCATCTCTCTTCTTCCACTGTTTCTTGGCCCTTAGCATTAATTCAGTGAAACACCCTCCCCCTTCCCAGTGCTGAACCTGGGGCCTTGTGCATGCTAGGCAAGTATTTTACCACTGAGCTGCATTCCCAGCCCAATTCAATGAACTTTTAAGGAGTTCTTACTGGGTGCAAATTATTGAACTATATGTAAAGGAAGTGATATATAATATCAGTACCTACTTTTTGAATGTCTAAACATAGTAGAATAGTTAAGAAAAGTAATAAATAGTTTTAACAAAGGTAGACTACCTTAAGTCTCAGAGACAGGCAAAAGTAAGGCACTTCATAGGTTCAATGGATGGAGAGGTTATAATGAGGTTAGAAGGACAAGGACAAGCATTATGCAGAAGGTGGCCTTTGAACTGGATCTTGAAAGATACATGGGATTTTGATCGTGACAGAGATCAGGGAAGTTACTCCAGACAAAGGGAACAGTACCATCAGTCAAAAATCCAGACAGACCTCATGAAACCTAAAATGTTTCATGAGAAGAAACATGAATTCCTTTCCTGATACTTGTATGGTTATTTATTCATTCTCTTAAAAATGTCATTAGTGGGATCCATTATCTAAGATAAAATTTTAATTTATTCATCTGTTTTAGAAAATTCTTGGAGATGTTGCTAGGTGCTGCTGTTGTAGTTTTATCTTATTTTGTGATTTCTTGATGTAATTCCCTATTTTGGCAGAAATTTCTTCTGGTAATGGTTGGAAAGAAACTGGAATGGTGCTAAATACAATCACTGTGTCTTTCCTTTGCTAAGGACTGAAAAAAGGAAAGAATAAAGGTTTCCTGGAATTTCAAATGAAACTTACCATCTGACTTAGAAGTGAAGCTCTGTCTCAGCATGTTCAGGGCTGGGGGGCACATGCATTCCATAGTGGTATAGAATGGCTTATAATAGTTCTGCCTGGTCAAGGGGCTCAGGAAAAATTCAGATTAAAAAGTCCTGGAGTAACTTTTTTGAGGGATGTGAAAATGTGGTCAACACATTTGACAGTTTACCATCATACTCTAATCTAATATGCATTTCTTTATACCTCTTGGTACATGGACCATATCCACAAGATGACTGCCTCCCTATAAGCAAAACAAGATAATGATGAATTTCTACTAGTATGCCTTTTCTTCTTAAGAATATTTTTATACAAGTAATATATATATCTTGTAACACAAAAGAGGTGCTGCTTTTTTTCTTTTAAGAGAGAGAAAGAATCAATTTTATTTAGTTTTTCATGTGACTTTGGGTGTTCCGACACTTAGTTGTGTACATGGTGCTGGTTTTCCAACCTGAGTACTCGTGCATGCCAGGCAAGCACCGTAAGTGCCAATTCACTGCCCCAGCCCCACAAAAGAGCTTGTGAAAACCGAGTCTGTCCTTATGTCACTTTTCAGAAGCCACTTTTAGAAGTTCCTAAGTCACTCTCCAGCCCCAAAGTTTCTCTAGAGTTCTGATAGGCCAGTAGATAACTTCCTCCATCACAGTTCTTGGTATTATATCCTGGATGCCTCTTTCTCTCCTCCAGCACTTATGAGTGTGCTTTCCCCATCTTCTGAGGGGTGATAATTTGCTGGCATGTTATTACCTATAAAAACACTTGAGCCTTGCACAAGGTGGCAACACTTACAATCCCACCGAGTCTGAAACCTGAGGCAGGACTGTCACAGGTCCAAGGCCAGCCAGAGAAACTTAGACCATGTCTCAAAATAAAAAATAAAAAGGGCTGATATGTAGCTGAAGGGTAGAGCAACTCTGGGTTTCATCCCCAGTACTAGAAAATAATTTTCTTTCTCTCTCTCTCTCTCTCTTTCTTTCTTTTCTTTTTCTTTTTTTTTTTTTACTGAAGTCATTTATATATATTTAAATAATATCCTTAATGGTACTTACTGTCCTTTCTTCCAGTAACAAATCCTGGAACTGGCGCATATACTTCAGTTCCCTGTTTTGTCTCTCATGTTAGTTCTCCATCAATTCTTAATTTCTTTATTCAAAGATGACTTCTTATGGACATGAAGACTTTATGCCCCAACTGCAAAATATAGACCCACAGGCAACCTCCTTGTAGAACCCACATGAAGAATGAGATTATCTATAAGAGCAGGAGGCGGAACAGTGGAATAGAAGCTGGGCAAGGGTTTGGAAGAGGTCAGTTAGGGCAGGACTGGCAGAAATACGCACTGGTGATGTACACCTACCCCAGGTGCAAATCCTCTACTGGCATCTATGCCTTTTGAGTTTTGTCCTATTGCAATGTGACAGATGAGAAGTTAAAGAGGTTTTCACGTGCATTTTTGTTTGAAGGGTGACAGAAATATGGCACTTCTATGCTTGCTTGGCTCTGCTCCCAGCGCGTGTGTAGACACACGTGCTGTGTAGAATCCTGTAGAGGGAATCAGGAAACATTTTTTTTTTTTTTTTAGGTTAGCACCAGACTCATTGCTTTCCTTGTGGTTTCTCTGTAGAGGATAACAAAATATGCTACAGGATAATATTTGTAAAGCATTTGCTCCACCAGATTCTATACAAATACAGAACTGTCACAGGATTGACAGAGTATGTTCTGGTATTTTTGGAATGATAATTTTGGAAAATGATGACTTCCTCCTAAACATGAAAAATTTGCAATTTCTATATACTTTCTGAACTACTGAGCTGTTTTTCTAAGCTTGCTTTGTGTATATTCTTCATAAGGAGAGTATTAGATCCTTTTTATGCTTTATAAGTGGTGTAAGTCTGAAAAAACAACATTTCTAGTAGACATAGGAACACAAAAATAGTTTTCAAAAAGAAGGCTTGACTTACATGTTTCAAAAAATATTCACCATTTTATTGCCATAATTTCATGCATGATTTTTCCTTTATTCCCCCACAAACCACTTTTCATTTACTTGCCCGGGATAGAAGAATTAGGTGGAATTGTGTGGCTGTACCTGCTCTAGTTAGTACTTGGACAGGAGAAAGGACCTGTAGGAGAGATGAAATCAAAATGGAAGATTAGTGTTTTATCCCAGCCTTCCAGAAATATTTTGAGTAATAGGAAAGATGTGTGTGCACTTTCCATGGCAGCTTGGAAAAAAAGAAAATTCAATCTCAGTTGGCCAGAAATTATAAAAAAAAAAAAACTTTGCTGAAAGACAGTAGGAAACAGTTGAAGGTGAAAATCATTGCCCAAAACATGAGCAAGAGGACCAGGGAGGAAGGAGTGATGGATTAAGGAGCACTCCAAGCTCAGTGAATGTGGCTGTACAAGATCAGGGAAAGCCTGGGTAGCTATCATGGTGATGTCCAGAGTCTGTGGATGCACAATGTCTTTCCCACAAATTCTTTTCGTAGGGACATTAGCCAGAATCAGGATTAAGCATTCTTCTGATGCACTGACGTTTCTGGGATAAACAATTTGTATTCATGATGATATTTTTATTATACCAGTAGACCCAATTTTTTATGCACATACTCAGGATTTTTACTTGGGACACTAGCATGGCTCTTGGACCAAATATCACTGTTCCCAAAGGAAGGTAGGTGCTGGATTGCCTGGCTGTTCCTACTATCTGTGTCGAGAATGCCGAGCACAGTAGTGGATACCTGTAATCCCAGAGTCTTGGGAGGTTGAGGTGGAAGTATCACGTGTTTGAAGCCAGACTCAGCAACTGAGTGAGATCATTTTTCAAAACAAAAAAATTAAACCCCAAAAGGACTGGAGATATAACTCAGTGGTAAAACACCCCTGAGTTCAATCCTTAGTAAAAAAAAAAAAAAAAAAAAAAAAGCCTGGAAAATATGGCTCAGGAGTCGGTCTGCACTCCTGCTTTAAACACCTGATTTCACAGTCGATGTCTCTGCAGTGTTGTGCTCTGCTATTGGACATCTACTAGCCCTAGAAGCCACTACCATGGATAAATTCTAAAGTCTTCCTGTATCTTTGCTTAACTTGTTGAGAGGTCAAAGTCCTTGGGTAAAACTAGGTCATGCGCCTGTGGTCTAGCTGTCAGGTCTTGGGGAGTCTGGTTCTTGTTTCTGTCAAGACTCATACAATGAGGGATTCTCTCCAAATAGGGAGGAGATTTGGTAGTATATATCCAGAATTAAAAAAAAAAACTACAATGAGATCTTCTCTATTGAGAATTAGAAACTCTTTTAATGTACCTTGTAGATGAAAAAACAGAAATCATACGATCATCCAGATTTCTAAAAAGAAGTTGATGGAATTATCACTCATTCTTGACCGAAATCAACACCAACAAACCCAAAACAGCAGCAACAGAATAGGAGCGACCTTCTGTTTGGTGGAGAGTATATATAAGGACATGTAGTAGCCGCTTGACTTGTGAAATTTTAGGAACTGTTTCATTAAAGCTGGGAGGAAAAGAAGGGTGTGTATTTGCACAACTGCCAGTTACCCTTCAACTGAGGTCCTAGCTAATGCAGTCAGAAAGGGAAATAAATATGGGGAGACATTTTTGAAAAGAAAAACTAGAACTTTTATTTGTAGAAAATGTGATTATTTGAAGACATCATAGATAAATTATTGGAACTAGGAAGGGTTTAAGCAAGATGGCTGGGAATAAAACTAATGTTGAAAAATTAGTTGCTTTCCCATACTTTGGAAATGGCAAGTCTGAAAGTTTAAGATCAACGAAACTATACAATACTTAGGAATGAGCCTGTGTGAGTTTTCCACTGCTGCTCAGCAGATTGCCACATACACATAAACACAGCCCTCATTTGTTATCTCTCAGTTTCATAGGTCAGAAGTCTAGACAGACATGGCTGGTTTCTCTGCTCAGGGTCACACAAAGCCAAAGAAAAAGGTGTTGGTTTTCTGGTCTCTTATTTGAAGACTGTGGGGAAAAATCTGCTTCCAGCCTCTTCCAGGTTGTTGGCAGAATCCCACTTTTATAATTGTGGTACTGAGTTCCCCTTCCCTTGTTAGCCGCCAACTGGAGGCTACCTCAGCTACTTCTCAGATGTCCCCTTTCACCTTTTCCGTGGCAAGGACCTGTGGAGTCCTTCTCAAGCCTTGGATATTCCTGACTTGTATTCTGCCTTCCGCTGGAGAAACTGCTGTACATTTTGGAGCCATTGTGATTAGATTAGGTGTACTGTGCTAATCTATTTTAAGGGCACCTGTGCCATGTAGTTTAATAGTTGTTGAGTGATAGCTTATCATATTCACAGGTTCCAGAGATTGGGATTGGACATCTTGGGAAGGTGGCATCTTGTAAATTTTGCCTGCCATAAAACTTACGTAGAATTTTATAAGGCATGCATGCAATAAAAGAAAGTATATAAAAAAAATAAAAGAAAACCATGTAGGTTTTACTTGGTAAATATTGTATCATTCCTTTGTTCCATCACCATCCATTCTGACAATCCAATTTAATTCCAAATTCCAGAGAGAATTGTTTATTAAATTGGCAAGCTGATCTAAACTTGTAGTAGAGAAAAATGTTCAAGAACTGGCAAAGACGATTTTGAAAAAGAACAATGGATACAAACAAATTATATTAAATTCATTTAAATATTGGGAGTATTGTTCCTTGAATAATCTACGAGATAGAATTGGAATTTAGTAGATGATAAAGTTGTTTTGAATCAAAGTGGAAATGATAGCCTTTTCGGTGAATGGTGGTGCAGTTATCTATGCACTTGGAAACAAAGTTAGGACCATATTCCAAACACAGAAATAATTTCCAGATGGAGAAAAGAACTAAATATACCAAGTAAAATTGTGCCAGTATGAGAGGTACCTGGAGAATTGGCTCATAAAGTCTGGAAATGCAGTTGGCTACTAGGAAGTACACGAAAGAGCACTTACTTACTTTTATTAGAGTCAGGAAAATGTAAATAAAAACAATTCTTCTCCGCCTCCCTTTTTTTCCCCCCTCAGATTGGAAAATACTTGCTCTGTGCAGGTTGCAGAGGGAGCGTCTCCTCTCACCGTGTGAATTGGAGTGCTTCTTAGCAATTCCCATCATAATTGCAAATATGTGTTCTTCAAATCAGTGATTTCACTGCCAGATTTTTACCTCAGAGAAATACACATGTCCATGAGCATAGCAAGGCATTCGCTAGACGAGTAATTGTTGTTGCAGCAGAAAATGTCCAACCATGGACAGGTCTGTCAGGGAAGGGTTTTTGTTTTTAAGTAAATTGCTTAGTGGATTTTGAAAAAGGGACCAGTTTCATATAACCAGCACAAAGTACCCAAAGGATTTGTAACAAGCATTGCCTTCTTCAAGTGTGTCCTTTTGTCAGCTCATATCGCCCACTTTATATTTTACATCGAATCAAAACATTTCCCTTCGGTTAACAATCCATTTTCTAAACTTGGTGCAATATTGAGTGCTCACCTTGTGTGGATGAGCACCTAAGAGTAAATCTCTGAGGTAAAATGCAGTTGAACAAAAGCCCTATATTGTCACAAAGTGTAACTTGGAGATATCTCCTGCTGCCCTGTTATACCTGCTAGGGATGGGGCAAAAGAAAGGGAAGGTCAGCTGATCCTGGGCCCGAGCAATAGGGGATTTTCACGATCAGTGCGGTGTGTGGAATAGTACTTGCTGGTTAAGTGTTTCCTATATGTGTGAATAATCATTTCATATATCATACGATAAGAATTTTGTTTTGGTGCTGGGGATTGTAAACCCAGGGCTTTGCATATGCAAGAATCTTGAAGGATCAGTGCACGTGGTAGGAGGGGAGAGAAGGAGGTTAATGTTTTAGGTAGGTGTCTGCATTTAAAAAGCAGCCAAGAAAAATATTTTCTTTACGTCTGTGCTTATGTGAAAGAGAGCAAGTAAAATATTTTCACAAGGGCTTTTCAGAACATTAGCAGCTTTAATCTAAGGATTTATTATGGAGGATTGAAAAATAAAAGCTCTGGCTATTGTTATTTTAATTTTATGTATCTTCTGTATTCCATACTGTGAGAGTAATGATATAGGTGAAAAGTGCTTTTTAACATTACAGAATTAAAAAAATAATAAAATGAAAGAATTATTGGGGGGTTTAACCAAAGCATTCTTTGAATTTGTTAGATGTTCTTCATATCATTATTTAAAAAATTTTGTCCCAAGATGATTTGTAATCCCACAAGAAAAGAAGCTTTTACAAATTTCACTCTTACTACAATTTAAGAATTATTTTCCAAAACAATTTCTTTAATATAGTTTAAATCACATTTGTCTTTGCAATTGAGGCAAAACCAAAAGAGATACTGTGGTCTAATCAAAATGTTTCCTTTGTGGGGGAAGCTAATAAAAAAAGAACCGTGATTGTGTCCCACTGAGACACAAGACAGGATACCTTGTGAAAAAAAATTGAACTGTGAATTATTTTTGCAGAAGTCAACAAAAGGTTCCATTGTCCTTGACCATGTATTTCGTCACATAAACCTTGTGGAGGTAGATTATTTTGGGCTGCGTTTCTGTGACAGAAGCCATCAGACGGTGAGTACAATGACTTTATATTGAATTTGTCTGGTTATATTTTTGCTTTATCTCTGGCCTTTCCGGATGTGGTTCTAGGTGGTTAGGCTCTTTGTAACTGAAAATGACGCTGAGACCTGTAAACCCTTTTTCCCCTGATCATTCATTTGCATTTTCCCCCTCTTCTGGCAAAAGTCTATAGAGTTGCTGGATTCAATTTCTTTGTGTGCCGTCCTCTTCGTAGATGGTTTTTGTGGCTTCCATTTTTGCAACTATTTGTGCTGTGAGGAGTATTGAATAAATCATTTAATGTGTTAGGAGGAAACTAGGTAGTCTTTTGAAGAGACAGGTGTTATTGCTTTTCAAGAAAGGAAATGGTTAAAGAGAAGAAAACATACAGTATTTTAAAAAAGGTACCTAAACACGGTTCAAATCATTACAAAATAAAACAAGTAGGAGCTTTCATTCAAGAGTTTGACAGAGTAATCAGGGCAATTTGGCTTTTGGTTCAATGTGAGTTGTTCACAGGGTTGACTCACAGGAACTTCCTGTTTGGTGGGATAGTAGAGAGTCAGATTTTGGAGGTGATGATTTTGTAGGATGAAAGGATATTCATTAAGATGACTTTTGGTTTAGTCGAAGGAAGATCTGAACATGAGATAGACACAATATGATGACGCAAAATGCTCATATGCTTAAAAACACCCGATTTGACTTGTCTTCTGGATTTCATCCTGTGCAGCCATTGTTGAAATAAAGACTTCTTCCTCTTCCTTCATCCATTTTCCCAGTCTCAATTGGGCCATTTGGGATGCATTCAGTGAGAACTTGATTTTCTGAGTGGTGTCTCTGTGCCCCACCCCAGGAATGTCCTAGGGTGAGATGGGGCAGGCAAAAGGAATGGTGCTGATGGTAGTAACTTGTGCTTTCTCTTGAGCTAGTTCCATTACTTATTCTGTTTCACAGGAGGATTTCATGAAGTATGAGTGGAAATTGGGCATGTTGAATAGGTTGCTACAGAAAGGAACAGCTTTCTAGAGGCAAGTGGTCATTAATGCATACTTCAAAGGAGCATGACAGACACGTTCAGAAGTTCCCTGAATTCTATCTCATACAGGTCACAAGTCCCTATAGCAGTGCAGTAAATCTATACTGAAAAATTAAATTGAAGCTTTTAAAAGATACCTTAAATGATATTCATATTTCATATATTTCATAAATAATATTTTTAGCAGAGAAAAATAGTTTTCTGATCTTATCAAGTATGTCAGAACTTGTCTGGGAGGGTTGACTGTCTTGCCAAAATTTTATAGACCTTATTTTTCTCTCTCTGTCTTCCAAAGAGAAAGTGAAAGGTAAGAGAATTGCAAACAATGGCTCATACTATTTCAAAAGAATTAATAGTATTAGTTGTTTATTGAACATTTTGTAGGGTTCATATTAAGTCCAGTTTTATTTCCTGTTACCTTAAATCCTAAGGTTTGGCATCTGTGCTAGTGTTTGTAATACAGGTTTTAGGAGAAAACAAAATTATGTGTTTAGAAGGAAAAAATTATTTTCATGTTTTGATGTGGTTAGAGCTTCAGGTATATAAATGATGTAGCAAATGGTGTATAAATGGTATGTGGCAAAGTACTCTTTGCTTGTTGCATTTGTGTTTTCTCTTGTGAACTCATAAAAATAGAGGTAAACAAAAGAAAAGCATTAGAGATGATTTATAAGCATTTTTAGTCTTGGCATGTTCAGATGCATTATATGATTGCCTTATAGTGCCTTTTAGTTTTAGTAGGGTTTCAGAATACTCTCATGAAATTTTGTACTATTTCATTATATTATTAGGAGCAGCACTACGTATCTCATAGTTACCTAAAGCAAATAAGAATTTAAAGAATAATCTTATGTTAGAAGAGCACAGGATACGATGAAAAATAATTGTCATAAAAGTCAAGTAAAGGCTTTCTGAGTGTTACTTGAAAGGCTGTGCGTTAGAGTTTTTATATTGTTTTGCTTTTCTTATACGCAAATGTTTATTTTTAATGGGTAATGCCTATGTAATACTGCTCAGTGAAATTAGGATCTCCATTAAGATCTACTTAGACAAAACTTTGAGGCCTGAAGACGGACCACGTAGGTCAACTCTGGGGGCATATAAAAGGAGAGAAAGTGGGAGAACCTTGGATCAAAGGGAAGGAAGATAACTAGGAATGAAGAGATTGCTTACATCAGTGGAAAACAAAAGAAAAACAAAAACACTCTGGGGTCTTTCCCCTCTCGCTCTCCTGCCATTAGCAATGGATTGTGATGTGGAGCCATGTTGGAACTCTGACTTGGATTGGGGACCAATGTAATCACAAGTGTCCTTATATTGAAAGAGGAAGGCTGGTGAGTCAGGATGTAACACTGGAAGCAGAGGTTGGAGGGGTGCTGTTACTAGAGGGAACCTTGAGCCAAGGGATGCAAGCAGCCCCTGGAAGGTGGAAAAGGCGAGGGAAACGATTCTTCCCTAGAGCCTCTGGGGGAAAGGCAGCCCTGCCTGCATTTTGAGTTTAGCCTTGTGTAATTCATTTTGGACTTTTGGCCTCTAATTGTAAGATAATCAATTTCTGTTGTTTTAAGTCATCAAGTTTAGAGAATTTTTTATAGCTGGAAAAAAACTAATACTCATGGATACGGTGGGGGAGAATTTTATTCTTGCCTGCTCAGTGGGAGTATAAGGCTTTATTATTTGGGTTCTTCACATTAGAAGGAAACCCGAGACACTATTACTTTTCCTGAGTAATGCTATCATGTGTCCTCGCGTGTGGATGATTAGGATTTCCTTGTAATTAGAACTGCATGTGCTTCCCTAGACGTGTATGAGCAATATTAGGAGCTGCTTCAAGTATATTTCTTATTATGGGAGGTGGATGGTGAGATTACTTGATTAAAGGCAGAGAATTTAAAATGCAGCATAGACGTCTTCACTTTAATAATTGGTGAATTTGAGGTTTAACTGGAGACCGGAAGAAACGTGAGCCACCTTTTGGGTTTTCAGATATTATTGTAAGTGGAGAGGCAGGAGAATCACAAGTTTGAGTCCTGGGAAACTTAGCAAGACCCTGTCTCAAAATGCAATATTTTAAGAAAGAGCTGGTAGGGCACCCTGGCTCAATCCCCTGTACCACAGCAGAGAGAGAAATGGAGCATGATATAACGGAGCAGAGAGTTGCTTTTGGGAGTCATAGATAGGTGTGAGTCCTATGTCTGCTCCTAATGAATGATAAAGTCACTTAGTTTTTCTAAATCTTGATAACTGTATCAGTCTCTTTTCTGTTACTATAATTAATATCTTAAGCTGGGTGATGAATAAGGCAAAGAGGTTTATTTACTCACAGGTTTGGAGGTCCAACAGCAAGGTGCCAGCATCGGTTCAGCTTGGGTGAGGGCCTCACAGCAGACCACATCACAGAGGTTGAAGTGTGTATAAGGCGGAGAGATCATATGGCAAGACAGAAAGCAGTGGAGACTGCAGTGGGACTGGGATTGCTCTCCTATAACAATCCTCTTGAGAGAACTAACCAGGCTCCTGTGAGAATCACATCCTTTCCTTCTGAGAGCAGTACCCTCAGTGACCCAATTGCTTCCCACTAGATGTCAGAGGTTCCACACTACCTCCCAACTCCACCAGAGGACCAAGCTCCCAACACATGAATCCCTGAGGGACACATTCAGCCCAAATTCCAACCACAGCAGCCCATAACAGCATCCCTGTCTGTGAATTGAAATAAAACACCTTTCTCCCCAACTCTCAGGATTTTTGGACCAAATTAGGATGCATAAAAGCTTTGTAGAATATAAGGTGCTAAAGTGGTCTTTCCTGTTGAAGCTGGCATGGGAGAAAATATTGCTGGTGATTTTTTTTTAATACAATAAGGAAAAGGAAACAGTACGGAGGAGAGAGAAAATCAAGCTCTAGAATCTTGAATGCTTTTGGAAAATTTTAAAGATGAGTTTTGCTGATTATTGACGGTAATGGAAAGAGGATAAATGTGATATCCCAAAACTACTTCTGGTTTTATAGTAATAGTTACAACTGTGTCTTATTTTAACATTAGCACTTGAGGGTCCTTCACAAATTACTCCTTCAGAGGCCGAAGTCCTATACAATCAGAGCTTTCCTCAGAAAGTGGAACTCAGCATGGCTTTGAGGATCTTGCTGCTGGATCTGCTGCCCTTGGACTTCAGAAGTCAAAGAAGGGGGAAGCATGAAGAGCGCAGATACAGACAGTATGCAAATGTCCCCTGCCCCATTGCACTCTTCTTTTGCTGCACCAAGACAATAAACCTCACCTTCTGAACCATCCCCACCCCAAACACACTCAATTGCGTTTTTCCAACCTTCTCTTTCCTGTCACAATGGAAGAGTCACAGAGCTTCTGACCTGGATCTTGTCACCACGTGCTTTTTCTCTCTGGTGGCTCAAACTTCCCCTCCCTGCCTGCTCTTCGCCATCCGTGTTTGGGCATGTTCCAGTCTTCCCGTTTAGAATCTCCTTCCCATGCCCTCTTCTGTTTACTGTCATTATCTGACTCCGAGTCA